>JARWZN010000001.1:4319488-4526654 GCA_030015385.1 Trichoderma sp. BMH-0061
TTTTCGATCGATAATACTCACAACAAGCGCTCTCACTGCCATATCTTTTCTGCCCAACATCCAGAATGCCCAAGATGCGAGCCAGCGGTTGCCCTCACGTGATGCGACTGTCAGCACTTCCTCGTGCAGTAATTTTCGTAGTACGGGCCCATCATTGCCTTCGTATACGCGGGTGATTGCAATAGCCAGCTGTAGGTCTCTTAATTGACGAAGACAGACTTCAACAGCATTCTCCAGCTTATCAGCCAATAAAAAGAAGGCAGCCGCATATTCTGTCTTGTTAGAAAGTACCCCCTCAAAGTCTTGGTGATTCAACCTACTAAACCGTCGCTTGCTCAATAACGCATACGCATTCTTCAACGCAGCTGTACGCCATCTGGGTTCCTCGAAGTCGTGACCCAAGAACTTCTGAGTTGTGGCTTGCTCTTTGTCTCCGGCAGCCATTCGCCAAAGTCCCTGCAGAATCGTCTTCTTACGAAGCGCAATGTAGAACAGGCTGCATTCCACCGGGCTTCTATTCCCGTTCTTGGTGTATTCATTTCTTGCGACGGCCTCGAATGTTTTTTGNNNCAATGTTAGTACTTCAGCCATGACTCGTTGCGTCAATTCACATACCAATTGGTGCATGTCAGTAAGCCACATAAATATACCGCTTTCTCGAGCGTTCTCCCAAAGCAAAACGTTATGGTTCTGTCGAGACACAAACTCCGACAGGATGTCCTGGCTGTCGGAATGATACGCCCAGTTAATCTCTCTCCAAGAAAGCTGTATCTCATTGGTGCGCCCCTTTCGAAGTGCGTGTTGTCGGAAAAATAGCATAAAACGGGCTCCATTCTCGTCTATCGAGCGACGCTCTCTCTCCACCAATGCCACACACTCAATTATGTCTACTAATTGAATCTGCTCATGGCCTGAGAGTTGGGGGATGCCTAGCTGCGTAAGCCTTTCGTTGATTGAAGTGGCAATCTCCTCGGTGAAAACTTCTTCGTCTTCTCCCTTTGCGGTTGAATCTAAATAGCTGAGCCCCGTATGGAATGCTTGGCTGCTATTTTCCTGCAAATGGTAAGCTGAATATCTATATATGCATAAATGAGAACGGATGTANNNTACAACTGCGGGTAGATAAAACTCTTGCAAGTCAATTCCCAGATGATTATCCACAGATTCTCCTGGAACAAGAAATTTCAATGTCTTGTGAAGCTCCACAAGGATTCGTCGCACGAGCTTGTTCCTTCCTGCGAGGATGCATTGACTAAGAAACTGCGGGTGGAAAACAGGGAGAGGTCCGTTAAATCTCTGTACAGCCTCGAAGAGATCCCATGTTCCATCCTGACGATGGGGCAGTCTAAGATCAGTGGTAAGTGATTCTTCAGCACGGACACGTCGATCATAGACGAATAGCTGGTTGCCCGCTCCGATAAGTAGATGGCCATGACCAAGCCATGTTGAGTCTCCGATCGGATGGGGTGTCAGTTCACGGATACTAATCTCGCGAATTGGGGCCCAAGCGGCGCCCTTGTTCAAGTAATCAAATCGCATTTGAGATAGGAGAAGAACACGATACTGAAATCCAACAGCCAATATCGATTGAGCGTCGGGAGTTGAAGTCCAATCAAGATCTTGGATAGCATCTTGCGAATGATAGTCCTCGTCGAACTCGAGACGAGATCCACCAACATCCCATATGGCAAGAGTCGACCTATTTGACTTTACTATTGCAACCTTTTTGAGCATACTGCCGCTAGTCAATGCTGGTTCTGAGAATCCCGTTTCAGCATTACACGTTGATAGCCATCCAACGCTCTTGTGTTCTAGGTCAACGCGAGCTGTCCAGAGGTCGATTCGGCCGGTATGAGTGCAGGACATGGCGATATCCCGGGCAAAGACGTCCAGAAATCCAGATGTTACGGGACCAGAACCCGCAGGATCAACAGGAATAACGTACTTCAAATCATCGTCAGATTTGATATCAAACTGGCAAAACTGTTCAATGCCCGCTCCCAGGGTACTTGTTGAGTCCTTGGCATAGTTTGGAAGACTGAGCTGCCAGACAATCCCATGCCCCTTGGACGTTATCATGGCCATATGTGCAGTTCTATAGTTTGCATCCTGCGGCTTAGGCAGAATTATAAGGCAAAGAGGGTTGCCCGGTGCCTCATACGTACACTCGGCGAGTATACTACCCTTTCCATGACGACAATCCCAAAGTGATATAACATTCTTCCTGTGTAAAACGACAAATCGGCCTTGACGGAGAACGCAAATGCGGTGAATATGGCCGGCTTCGGGAATAACGCTGCGGCGACGGAAATCGAGGAACCCATGTGAGGATCCAACCGGATTTGTTGGCGAGTGATCCCACACGACGGTTTCGCCATCCCTTGTTCTCGATACCGCCGCTCGGCCGCTGAAATTGCGCACTATCTTTCTGATTGATGCAGAGTGGCCGGACCATATCGATTGAAGCAGCAGTCGTTTATCATTGGTAGTAGGATCAAATAAATCCGCAGCGCTGCATTCAAATATGGCTATCCTGCCATCGAAAACGTGAAGTAGTATCCGCAACTGTCCATTCTTTCGATTACAATACGTCTGGATTTCCACATGAGATAAGTCGCTCGAGGGTAGAAGGCTAGAAAGGTTTTCCAGTCCCGGTGATATTGTCTGCGCAATGTTGAAAATTTGGCGATCGTCCGCCAACGTACTACCGACGTTCTCCAGAGCCCAAGCAGTCAGGAAGCCTGACCGATTCATGGCGAGGCATATCTCAGGGCCCCTGTTCGCAATGGCTACCAAATGATCCAAAGCTACATCATCAGTGCTGCTGTCATCTGCCATTCGCTGTTCTATGGCCCTTTCCACGGAAGCTGTGAAGTCTCGCCCATCGATAATACAAGCCAACCATGGCTCTTGCGGAAGGGTACCGCTTGGCATTGATTCGGTGACGTTGATTTTCCCCCAAAGTTGCCATTGCCAGCCATTTGCCGTATCAACTGGAATCCACACACGTACATGGCCATCTAAGCAGCTAGTGTACAAGACATTGCCTGACGCTTGTTCAACATGGAACGGCTTGCGCCATCTGATGCTCGTAACAACATCTGGGTGAGATAGGTAGGCCAAGTCAAATCGAACGTCATTAGAGCCATAGGTCAAGCGGCGCCAAACTTTGGTGAAGTAGTCGTGGTCAGCGATGGAGGCGATATAGGCCGAGTCATACGACAGTGTCGCGGTTTTCGCAGGGCTAGGAAGCCCTTGCTCCCACGAGCGCCCGGGGTGCTCCCCAGTGGTGAACAGAGACAGATAGTTGCCTGCAACTAGAAGCTCCTCTGAGCTGCCCCAAGACAACGCGCATGTTGTTCCAGCGCCATCCTGAGGTACGTCGAAGGTGACTTGGAGCGCCCACTTTGAAATGTGAGCNNNTATCTCATACACTGCAAATGANNNGGATGATGTGACCTTTACTGCATCTTCCTGCAGCCCTCCCAATGGTTTATAGATTCGAACTTGCGTCGCCGTGCTCGTCGCGATTTTGCCCGTCAATTCGTCAATGGCTATTGCCTGCAGCGGTTCGTCATTGTCGTCGTATATCGTTTGAAGGATCGTCTGCAATCCATCGAGGATGGTAAATGCATTCCCGGTAATGTATGCCTTTGTGGTTGGAGGAGCACATGGTAAGCAAGCTGCTGCTGTATCGAGAGGCCTCGAGCTTCGAGCTCCGAGCTTCAGGGATAAGACAAGACAATCTTACATTCAGGTGTAAGTTGTTCCAATAACCAATAGCCAGACCTTGGAGTCTTGACTGCGGCTTACCCGGCAGGACGATGCTCATGCTACTGGGAGACGAGGGTCCAGTAGGCTAGCGAGAGGTTGTCCAGATGTAAGCTCGAGGATTGCGATGGCAAGCATGATATTAAATGCGCATGTTCATGGGTGAATCCAGATGACGTTGCGACAGGCCAACCAAATCATGGCGCGTAGAGCTTAGTTTAGTTGCCCAGTGGTGCTAAGGTGCTGCAAAGCACTGAAGGGTCCGTGCTCCGCATACCTCAGGTACACTGGTCTAGTAGGTACATTGGGGTCCACGGGAGTCTTCAAGTTATACTTCACATAAACTCTACCTCTCCCACTTGAAAAGTAAAACATCAGGTAACTGATTGAGTACAGAGATTTTCTTGTAAGCATATCTGAAAAAGGGTGTCTCTAAAGCATTAGAATAACTACGTGCCTACTGGGTATTTCTTTGCTATTTGATTGAGGACTGCAATGTTAACAAACTGACTTTGTAAATACAAACCTTGGCCCAGTGTAAGATGCTCAATAAAGCACCTCATCCATGATTATACTTCGTCCCAAGTAGGTACCGAATTAATAGACTGCTAACAGGAACTTTCCTGCATGCGTGGCAGTGCTCTTGTATTCCAAAAGATGGTACCTGAAAACACACTCAATCTTACAGCACGCCGCAAGTACCGAGGTAGCCTGCCTGCTTAGCGCCTCGTTCGTCGCAACCTCAAAGCGGACAAAACACCAAAGTACCTTTGTACCTCCCCGGCGATGCCCTCTCTCGCAAAGTAGTAGCAAACCGGCCCCTCAAACTTTTTCGTTTGATGCTTCCAAACAATCCAAAACCCCCTCGCAAAACATGTCCAACCCATCGCAGCTCTTCCTGCTCGCCGACCACATCAAGCTCTCCCTGCTTGAGTGGCAGCGCGCCCAGTCCTTGAATCCCGACGACACTTCGCTCAGCGGTGACATCTCGCGCTCGTTCGACCAGCTTCGTAATGGCATTGCTTCACTAGACCAGGAGAGCGCTCGCCTCCAACAGGCCGGCGATGAAGCGTCCGTTTTCCTCCTTGAATTGTATAGTCTGCCGCTTTTTACTGATTCTCAAGCAGCCGCACAAACTATTACGGATTCTCTTCCGGCGCTGCACAAGCAGTTCGACGAGTTAATATCTCAGTACCAATCACTCTCCAACACACCCTCCAACCCGCCATCCGACCAAGACGCCAGCGAAGAGGCCGACCCAGCCAACAGATCCAACCGCAAATCAAAGACGGTACGATTCAGCGAAGCGCCCCCATCACCAAACCAGCAGATGTACGGACGCTACACCGACGATCCGAACGCCTCCTCAGAATCAATGGGATACAGCGACCATGCCAATGGCCTATCAAATCAGCAGATTCACGAATACCATTCCCAAATCTTACAGGAACAAGACGACCATCTCGATCGCCTAGGGGCGTCCATCGGCCGCCAACGGGAGCTCAGCATGCAAATTGGAGATGAACTGGAAAGCCACATGGAACTTCTGGACGAAGTTGACCATGCCACTGGTCGCCATCAAAGCCGTTTAGATCGGGCAAAGAAAGCGTTGGGGAAAGTTGCGAGGAGCGCATCAGACAACAAGCAGATGGCAATCATCTTCATCCTCATTGTTATTCTCGTGCTATTGATTGCTATTTTGAAATGAGTTAACAAGACACAAGTAACTGCTGGGTCATCATACAAGGCTGGCGTTGGCGTTGAGGCATTCTGCCTTCTTCCGGTTGCGATTTTTGGGATGCTTGTGTACGGCGCACACCTAATTTCCTAGATCTCTGGCACTGATAATCACCATATATGTTTATATAGGATCTTATTTTTATGGTTTCTTTTTTTCCCCACAACCTAGGTGTGTTTTCATCCGGAGTGGAAGTACTGCTATATAAATAGGTATGATTATTGGTCTTGCAATCTAGAATTCTCACGAAAGACGCTGAAGAGCCATCAACGAATCACATCACCCTCTTTGTCAATACCCTCAAGACTTTCGAGAATACTGCTGCCTCCTAGCATCCCTGTTCCTCCCCCTGGCATCTTGCCTTCGTTACCCCAGATTTCGTGGAATTTGACACTCTTGTCGCTCGAGGCAACAACAATGCATCCCTCGCGAAGTTTTTGATCGTGTTTCGTGGCCTTCGTATTGGCCGGCCACCGAGGATACGAGATGGCATACAATGCTCGAAGATCTCCGTCCCATGGAATCGCCGCCACTTGCCTGCATTCTGGCCAGCTAAATACGGCTATCCGATAGGGATGTTCGGGCTCTGTATAACCAAAAGTAGCAGCAATTTCGCGCCTGGTCGACGACCATATGAGAGCCGTAACCTGAGCTGAAACTGCGATTGTAGCCAAAGCTGAGCCTGAAGTTGTATGGAAGAAGTGGATGCATTTATTATTAGACCCACCACCCGTTGCAACCAGTCCTTCGCGCCATGGGCAGAATGCAATGGCCTTGACTGCAGCTTTGTGTATCCAGCGATGTTTCTCGGACCCAGGGCCCAACCTCCGAATCGCCATGGACGATGGCCTGGCAGGTCGAACGCTGGCTGCATCCTCCTAGTTAATGGCATGGTTTTGCTTGAGCAGGCGTCCTGAGGGTAAGGGGCATCTTGTTTGGCCAATCAAGCCTTCCTTGGTGCAGCCGTTGGCCATGTGCCATCCTGACCATTGTGCGCTGTTTTGAAGAGACTCTTGCTTCTCGATAAGCACGCTGTCTGTATCAAAGAGACAGCACAAGTTATCATTTCCACCAGAGGCGAAGAATCTCCCGTTGGGCGACCAGGACAGGCCGCATATTTGCTGGCTGTGAAGTGAAACTTTGGCAATAAGATATATGGTCCCCGGCCAGGTGTCTCGTGTAACCTCCCAGCCCATTGGCCACTCTACCACGTAGTAGTATATCACGCCAGTGTCATCACCAATGACCAAGTCCTCGGTCTGAACAGCGATTCCAGGGTTGAATGGGTTCCTGGAAGGCCTCAGGGTGGTTATCGGCCTCCAGCTCACGCAAGACACCGGGAAGGGCTGTTGCACCTGGAAGCGAGGGAGGGCGTCATAAGTGGACTTGAGCACCAAGGTTCCGTCCGATCGTCCTATAGCCAGAATACACTTTCCTCCTTGAACTGACGAAAATGAAACGGACGTAAGCCATACATGAGATGCAGCAGATCCATGGATAGCTCGGGGCCCTGACCCCTTAGACCAGATGTATAGGATATTCCCTAGGCCAACCGCAAGCTTTTGGCTATTCGGCGAGTACGCCAGAACAGAACAGTAGAAATCGTCACGCAGATCCGGTGCATCAAGGACTCTTGCACATGTTAGCTTGACTGGACAGGTTTGCAAATCAGAGAAGTCGGATACCTAAAAGGAGCCGCAGGAAGAGATCGCCTTGGCAGTGGATTGCAATTGCCTAACCAAAGGTTAATGAGTCGTTATTTTGAGTTAAACAGTGCAGTCTTAGCCTCGTACCAGGAAATCCATCTGAACCGTCGTCATCATCAGTACGTGCCCAAGAAGCAAGCTCCTAGTCTGATAAGAGCGACATCGTCCGAGTCGGGAAGTCAGGGATCATCGGACCCCCACGAGTAAACTCCAGTACGCGGCGGATGCGGTCAATCCTCAGTGCAGACGCAACGCGGCCATGATAAAAGCGAAAGTCATCGCGGCGGCTAGGCTTCGCTGTAGCTACGGACATGGTGAAGAGACGAGCAGTCGCGCCGTTTGAGAGTGGGCGGCGGCGGCTGCGGTCCATCTCAGGCATTGCAGGAGCAAGGCCACCTACTCTCCAAACATTGCCTTGGCTGGCTTGTCTGGTTTCTGAACGGATATTTGACAATGCACCCCCACCTATGAATATCAAGTCAGCAAGTCAACATCCTCAACCATGTTCCCCCCTTTCGAGTTGGAATAACCTTGACTGAGTGGGTGGCCAACCAGTGCCATGTGGGCTTTATCCAAGGCACGGGGGGAGGACGTTGGGGTGCGGAGAATTGAGCCAAGGAGACCCCTTTTCTTCTCAATAGTTTCTCGGCTGGTGAGAGATCCTGAAGCGGCTTTGTCGTCTGATACACCTGCCTGCTGGACTCATCGCTATCCCGTCGGGGGACAAATCTATCTGGAGTACGTGGACCTCCAGTGACGCATTTCTGCTGAGAGAGCGGTGTCTTTGCGTCATCTTTGCAATCAGGCTGCGGGCTCAGCTGCTGCGGGCTCCAGGCAAGAAATGGACGATAACGCGTGGGAGTTGAACACGGGCTCTGGTTCGATCTGACAAGGCGTGTTGATGCCGCCTTCTTCGCTCTTCCAGCTGACAGCCCTGGGCTATGGCGAGATCCAGCCCCGTCAAGATGCGAAACATAATCGGCTTTAGGGTGGTGTGGTGAGTCGTCTAATGAGCCATATCCAGAGTCAGACCTAGGAAATAGGCAGGTGACATTTGGCACACTCCCGCCTTCATGCCGATCATAGCCCGCATTGTTCGTCGTCTTAAACTCAGGGACCGTAGAAGAAGTCATGGCACGAACCAACCGCTGCTAGCCGGCCCACTTGCTGCGAACCCCAGTCTGTCCAGTTAGGTGAGGTCGAAGCTGTCTAGATGATACTGCCAAATAAACACACGGAACATAATATTTCGGCGACCGAGATCCAGTTCATCGAATGGTTAGTTCTGTAACAATACAAGGGCTGCGAAATACCGATCACCCAACCTGCCACCGGTTAGTACATCGTCGTCGACCACCCAAGATATCTCTGGTGGAGATGGTTATAGGAAGAGAGAAGAGGCTTACAGCCAATAAGGGACATGTTGGCGACTGGAAGATAGAGTTAGCTGTATGTGTACGGCGTTCTTGCCCTCGCTACCATCTAATGTTGCATTTGCTACTGCGTCTTTTGTTTATTGATTGCAACAAGAAACACTCGTCATTGGGGCAGCCTGCCATTCTTGCGCATCTCTTGGGGAGAGAGAGGCTAGGAGACTAGCTAAAGACGGAAGGTAGGCGGTGGCAGTATCTGATGATGGTGTTTTGGGCGCCGATAGGGCATATCAGGCGACTCGTCTGTCTGCTACAACGAGAGCAACTCTTTGAGGAGACCTTCTGGATAAATGCATAGTAATTGATACTAAATCCAATGAAATCTGCATGCAACCTATCTATTTAGTAGTAAATATTTGATTCTTTGCTTGTCCACATGAGGTTTATTCTGGGAAATCCCCTTTGTTATCTTGTTATCTGATTAATTTGGTTTATCATCAGTACAGTGTCGGGTAGACACGTGCACACAAGTCTGCACCTCTTGTAGACACACGGAGTGAGGCTTACGCGTGCTTTCTCCAGCCCTTGAAGAGGCTCGGCAGTTTAATAACCGCCGAGTTGACAACTTGGAAGGTCGATTGTAAATTACAGGGTTGGCCAAGTGCTATTCAACGCCCCGCCTCACAACGGAATATACTAGTATTTTACCTTAATTACTAGCTTATATTGAATGCTGATTCGCGCGGTCAAACTACCACCGTTGGTATTCTCCGCTTGACACCCAGGCGGCCTGTCCAGTCACGACGATTCCCCATTGGGTAGGTCACAACTTCAACACCCAGTTAGTCAGATCACGGAGCAAATTCGTCTCCTCCACCAAGGACTGCTCGTTCCTTGTCGATATCAGCGGATGTCAGCTAGTGGTGTTTCATTTCGTAGAATTATCTGATGTTTATTTCTTATGCTTCCTTTCTCGAGGGGTTCGGGTGCGTGCCGAGCATCTCCTTGTCAGCCTTGGTAGGGCGTTTGGGATGCTTACCTACTGACAAAGGTTAGTAGAAGGCAGCCTGTGGTAATATCGGTCGGTAGATGCATAAGGCAATTCAAAGATGATGCCATTCAGAGTTAACTTCCCATTCAGTGGAGGTACCTGTCGATAGTTGCTGCTTCTCGCCGGCCGATAGTAGGTATGTAGTACTGCCCCCGCGTATGCATGCCCTTTAAAGAGAAAAGAGCCGTAACCGCCCTGCTAAGGTCCCCCGTGGGGTTGTTCCGCAGAAGATGACAGCTGGATTCTTTCTTTCTCTGGTAGCCAATGTTACGCCCGTACTACCAATATATTGTCGAGTACTCGTACTAGTACTACCAGGTAACATGACGCGAGAGCTCAGCATTGTATACATGCATGTACCTCTAAGATGGAGATGCAGGGGAAGCAATTCCTTGGCCTCGGAGCGCTTATCCAGGCAGGCCCGCTGTAACCCCGTTATCTCCTGCCCAAAATGGCAAAATCCAACTACTTCCTCGGCGCGATATGGAAATCGAGTCCCTCTAGCACCTCTAGCAGGATCACGCCCGCAGTCGAGAATTCCAGCAGAGAGCGGTAGATAGTCGAGATACCACGTTGTAACAACTATCTCCAGCCAGCCGCCACTCACGATAAGCTCCAACCGTGCATATGCGCCTTTTGAGGAATCGCAGCTGCTGCAGAGGGGCATCACCAGATGCGCGAGATGCACTTACATGTGCCCCCTACCCATCCAAGTAGGTCCGATCAATGGGATGCATCTTGAGCACATGGTGGCTTTCCGCCATCTGTAGCCCCATCAGCCGGCGCTTCGTGCCTGGCAGAATGACCCCTGCCTGAGACATTCCCTTCCCCGGGAAGCCGGATATCGCCCAAAAAGCATATCAGAGCAACTGGCTTCTTGCCGCCATTAGCAACGTTGCTAGACTTGGCGAGGGTATGAGATGCCTGTAATTGATATGGCGCTGAAGCTAATCATGACTGCCACCTCGATTTGGTTCGCGCCGGGACATGCCTATCCATGCCAGTCGACAGCCGCTGGACGTTGAGCACGAGGCAGGGGTGGCACGCCTTGAGAACCATGAGCTCTGGGGCATAACGTTGCCATTGATTGCAAGCTGCAGTATAGCACTATTGAAGAAGCATGGGTTACATGTTGGTGCCAAGGATCTGAAGGGGAAGCTTCATAAGTGAGCATCATGCTTATAGAGTACACACGTAGGTACCTTGAAGCTCCACAGCCAGATATATAAACATCGTTGGTTCCCATTCAGCGCTTCAGAAGAAAGTTTAATCCACCATTGGAAAGCTTGAACAATCTACCAACATCACAAGCAATTCACCATGTTGAGCTTCCTCGGAAAATCCGTAGCCTTGCTGGCTGCGCTGCAGGCTACTCTCAGCTCTGCAAGCCCCCTGGCCACAGAAGAGCGCTCTGTTGAGAAGAGAGCCAACGGATACGCAAACTCCGTCTATTTCACCAACTGGTTAGTGAAATCAACGAGCTTCCATAGCTTCACTGCTGACTATAAGCAATTAAAGGGCATCTACGACCGCAACTTCCAGCCTGCCGATTTGGTGGCATCAGATGTCACTCATGTCATCTACTCCTTCATGAACCTCCAGGCAGACGGTACAGTGNNNGCCAGANNNACCAGATGGGATATATCTTCAAAAAGCTGCTTTCATAATGCTAATTTTCTTTCAGTNATCTCTGGCGATACCTACGCTGATTACGAGAAGCACTATGCCGATGATTGTACGTTTTCCTCTCATGGCNNNATGCTATGTATACATACTTACACTCACACTAGCTGGAATGATGTCGGCACCAATGCCTACGGCTGTGTCAAGCAGCTGTTCAAGGTCAAGAAGGCCAACCGAGGCCTCAAGGTTCTGCTCTCCATCGGTGGCTGGACTTGGTCCACCAACTTCCCTTCTGCAGCAAGCACGGATGCCAACCGAAAGAACTTTGCGAAAACTGCCATTACCTTTATGAAGGATTGGGGTTTCGATGGTATTGATATCGACTGGGAGTACCCTGCAGACGCCACCCAGGCCTCCAACATGATTCTTCTGCTGAAGGAAGTCCGATCTCAGCTGGATGCTTATGCTGCCCAGTATGCCCCTGGCTACCACTTCCTCCTCACCATTGCCGCCCCAGCTGGCAAGGACAACTACTCCAAGCTGCGCCTGGCTGATCTTGGCCAAGTCCTCGACTACATCAACCTCATGGCCTACGACTACGCCGGATCCTTCAGCCCCCTCACCGGTCACGACGCCAACCTGTTTAACAACCCGTCCAACCCCAATGCCACCCCCTTCAACACCGATTCCGCTGTCAAGGATTATATCAATGGAGGTGTTCCCGCCAACAAGATTGTTCTCGGCATGCCCATCTACGGAAGATCATTCCAGAACACCGCTGGTATTGGCCAGACTTACAATGGTGTTGGAAGTGGAAGCTGGGAGGCCGGTATCTGGGATTACAAGGCTCTTCCCAAGGCTGGCGCCACCGTCCAGTACGATTCTGTCGCAAAGGGCTACTACAGCTACAACTCCGCCACCAAGGAGCTCATCTCTTTCGATACCCCCGACATGATCAACACCAAGGTTGCCTATCTCAAGTCTCTCGGCCTGGGAGGTAGCATGTTCTGGGAGGCCTCAGCCGACAAGAAGGGAGCTGACTCGCTGATTGGAACAAGCCACAGAGCTCTTGGAGGCCTGGACACGACTCAGAACCTGCTGAGCTACCCCAACTCCAAGTATGATAACATCAGGAACGGTCTGAACTAAGCTGCCTATTTTGAGGCGCTTTTGGGATATTGAAGTTGTCGCGGGGAAATGCTCTTGGAGGAGCAGGGTCATGAAGTAAATATTTGTTTAAATACCTGTACATAGCCACATTAGCATATATAGATGCATGAATAGTATCTAAGTTTATTATAACAACTTATAACAAAACTACACCTAACATACCTAGTAGTAGGAAAAGTGTACCAGAGCTTTAAAACCAAATACAGTGACCGGGGTCGGGGTAAGGAAAGTCAAGTGAGCGGACAATAACAGAGCACAGAAAGGTCAATGCATATATGTATATGCCTGTGCAAGCAGTGTTACATGTAATGGCTAAAAGTTCTCCGCGCTATACACATTAACGTCTGTGCTTCTTCTCGAATTCTCTTCAAAACATCATCAAACCGAAACCTTACCAATGACTCAATTTTCTGATCTCCCATTCGAGTTACGCTCGACAATCTGGATGTTGACCATCGAGCCGCGAACTGTCGAGATTCGTCTCAAGATCGGCTTAGTCCCCCCTGGACAAAAATCGCCACATCCCACAATGGGGTGTTTTTATGCCTCCTCACCCGCGCCGGTGCCAGCCGCACTCCAGACCTGCCACGAAGCCCGCAGTCTCCTCGCACGGCATTACGAGCGAGCCTTTACGCATGGCACTCAGCCTCGCTATGTCTGGGTCAACTTCGACATGGACATAATTTCCATCGGCACATCCAGCTTTGACAGGACCGGACCATCAGCACCACGCATTCGTCGGCTAAAGTTTGCGCGCAAGTGTGACCAATACTATTACGATAGAGAGAATCTAGAGTTGGATTTTTTGTTTCCTAATCTACAAGAAATCTACATTGTGTGTCTCGAAGGGCTAGAGGATTGGTGGGACGCGGAAGACCCCTTCTACCGACGATGTCCGAGAGAGAATGTGTGGCTCATCAATCCAGAGACGAATGAGATGGTAACTATGATCGAGACTCAGAAGAGAGTCAAGAGATCTCGCGAGGAAGCACGTCGTCAAGAAGCGGAAGAAGAGGCACAGCAGAGGTTAGAATTGACTGGTGCTGCGGACACTGGTAATTAAACAGGATATCAAATCTCACTGTTCTTAAGAAAAGAATCTCTCACAAGGACTACCCACCACCAAGGGCAAAGATAATAATAAAAATAATCTGTCGTCCTGACCCCTTGATGTAGAAATATAACCAGATCGACATGCAGCTTGACGATCGCCTACGATCTTGTGCCTGAACCCCAGTAAGGTGCATGTAATGACATTGGGGTATTCGGTACCTTGAGTTCCATGGAAATTCAGCAGAATATAAATGTACTAGTTACTTGTATGATCATGCCCATTTCTCAACCTGATTGGCGCTAGCACGTGACCAAGATCGCCGCCCGTGTTCGCGACGCGGTTTCACTTTACACCAGCCTGAGAGTCGCAACCGATTTGGCTCTTGTTTGCTACTACCGGCCCCATTGAGATTTCGTATCAAGATGCAGCAGCAGTATCGTGCCTTTGCCCAACAGCCGCCTCAGCGGTCGCCGCATCCCCCGAACCAGCGGCGCGGCGGAATTGGTATGCGCATCTCTTTTCCTCCAGTCCATCAGCCAAATCGCATTTCTTCTAACTTGCCTGGGCCCATGATGTCTTCTGGACCGCATCCCTCAGTCCCGCTCACACAGGCGCAAATTGCTCAGCAACAGCAAGCACAGGCCCATGCCAGCGAACTAGCAAAGCGGAGAAGTCGCAAACCGACAGACAAGAATATTCCCGATGGCGTGGAAGACTGCATTATCGATCCGGATGGTGTCAAGAGATATGCGGAATTGAGAGACATCGAGAGACTGATTGACGCTACCATTACACGAAAACGACTTGATGTGCTCGATGACGCAAAACGAAGTTCCAAGGTGAGCCTCCTTCCCACCACTNNNCGCAACGTTTGTGCACGGTGGCTGATGGTTTCTNNNTTACGGAAAACCCTGCGAATCTGGATAACCAATACCGTCGAAGACCAGATCTGGCAAGGAAACAGTCTCAATGCCGATTCTTTCGATTTTACGCCGGCTACGGAGGCGTCCTACCGAGTTAAGATTGAGGGCTATCTGCTGGACGAAGACGATCAGATAAAGGACGAGGATGCGGCGACCAAAGCCTCTCCTGCAGCAGACAAACAAGAAGACGGCGGTTCGACCCAGAAGCCTACCGGTACAGACGCGAACCAAAAGAAGCATCGATTTTCACACTTCTTTCAGTCCATTTCTGTCGACTTTGATAGGTCTCGGTTCCGGAATGGCTCTGAACATAACGTGGAATGGAGACGGCCAGAAACCTCGCAGGGTCAGGCAGGTGCCGCTGTGCCATCTGAAGCCGACTTTGACGAATTCACCTTCAAGCGCAATGGCGATGAGAATATGAATATCACAATCAATTTACAGAGACACGAGTCGCCTGAGAGATACCAGCTGACTCCCGAGCTCGCGCAAATCGTTGATATGAAGGAAGCGACGCAACATGAGGCCGTCATGGCGCTGTGGGAGTACATCAGGCTATCTGGATTACAAGAGGATGAAGAAAGGCGTAACTTTCGTTGCGATTCATATCTGAANAAAGGTCAGCACCTGAGCAACTACCTAGCAATCTTCCCTTCCCTTTCTTTTGTTCACGATTACNNNATAACCNNNGTTATCGGACGAGATTCGGGCGTTATACCAATGCTCGGCGAGTATGTTGTGCCACACCTTCGCCCTCTGGCCCCTATATCTCTCCCGTATACGATCCGGGTAGACGAAGAATTTCACAAAAATCCTCAGCCTACAGTGTATGATATTCAGGTGCTGGTGGAGGATCCTATCAAGGCTAATTTGCGCCCCTTGTTGAACAATCCTCAATACGCTGCCTCATTGAAGCAGATTACCTCGTTGGATGAGCAGCTGGCCAGGCTTGTGCAGGCGATTTCAATGTCCAAAGCCAAGCACTCCTTCTTCTCATCGCTAAGCGAAGACCCTGCCAATTTCGTTAAGAGTTGGCTCAGTTCACAAAAACGCGATCTTGAAATCATTATGGGCGAAGCGGCAAGCGATGCCGAAAATGTTGCTGGCGATGAGTGGCGACGGGGCGGGAACAGCAGTGTGTGGAACAGCCAAAATGCTCGCGAAAGCGTCAACGTGCTGCTCTCTAGGCAACGATGAGCGTGCTGTACTTGGTTTTTGCGAAATAGTATTTGATTTGAGCAGTTGTCGGTTAAGAGGCGCGGGTGAACAAGGGCGAAGGAAATAGATGAAAAGCTACAGTAGCAAGTCATGATATGTTGCTCGGAGAGCTAGAGTGTGGTTCAAGAGCTAGGGTATGATACATATCCGGCTGAACTGTTTTTGCTCGCATACCAAATCAGTTTGTAATATTATCTTCTTTAATAGCACGCCCCTTGACCCGCAGATGACTTGACGTGGCCGTAACTCCCCAGTATTGCTAAACTCCAATACAAATGAGGATAGAGAGCAAAACAAAACCCCCGTCATTAAAAGGAGGGATAGCAAGACGCTCATATGGTATCAGTTCTAACTATGCTCCCTCCTCCCCTTCTCTCCCTCTAGGAAATCGAGATACATTATGATGCGCTGACAGATCGTTGAGAGACCACGGGAGTCGATGGCATATTACGGATTTGCTTAATCAAAAATTCTCGTTCATCAATGAATTGTTCGTCATCAGTCCGGTCCTCGAGAAAGTGTGCTAGAAAGACCAAGAGCTTCTCGCGGTTCATGAGAAGAATCTTCTGGACGGCAATGGATTTATGCGGATTCGCAACGAAAACCTTGAACACGTGGAACCCTTCATACTGGACCATTTTCCTGTCGTCTCGAAGGAGATTCATGCATATTTTCAAGTGCTCGCCACTGTCGACGTAAGCCGTCATGACGCTATAGTTGGAGCGGTCCAGCAGCAGTTCGCCAAGGAGTTTGATGGATTGTCGTTTGGTGACATAGCTGTTTGACTGGACCAGAGTGTTGTTGTACTTGTCAAAGAACAGCTCGAAATTGGTGGATAGATACTTCGGGATCAGGTCTTTATGCCGCGTCAAGAGTTCCTCTGACCGGTTAGAAAGCTCTGGTTCAAAGAATTCGCGTTTAGGTGTAAGCAAATCATGTCCCACCCGGAAAGTCGTAAACGCGTCCGCAGCAACCTCAAAGGAGCTCTTGTTGATCCAGTCGAAAAACTTCCAAAAGACTCCGCGCCCGCTCTGAGGGCGGTTGCGATCAATAGCATTGAGACCTTTACAACTAGATCCGGGTTCATCCCCGTCGTCATATAGGATTATGGCAGCGGCGGCTTCATTTTTGAGGAGCTCTCGGAGAACGGATCCCGCAGGAGTGGCACTTTCTTTGTGGTCATAGGCGCGACAGAGTTCAACTAGGACTTGTGGTCTGTTACACACCACATAAGACAGGGCGATGGGGTCGCTCTTGGGAGCCGCTGCCGCGGGCCGGAAGCGGAATACATAAGAGAAGATCACTTGGGTATCCTTTCGCGACTCAAAAGGTAGGCGATAGAGGTTGGTAGCTAGCAGGTGGAGCAGGTCTTCGTCTATCAGAGCCGTGACAAGCTGATAGATCTGCTCGGGTGAGCTCTCAGTTTCTTGGCTAGTGTTAATGCACCCAGATGGNNNGGCTGAGAACAGTGGGACGGAGGAGAGTAACGGTACTAGGAAGCGTGGGCGGCGTCTGTATATTTGCATACCTTGAGTGCCTTGGAGAACGACCTTCATCTGATTGAGCACGCGAGCAAGCTCTTCAGCCTGGTCGTGNNNGAAAGCAACGCCGCGATGGCCCGAGGAATCCCGACAACTCACCTTGGAGACCCCGTTAGGGCTTTCGAGCTTCATGATGTGATCACGAGCTTGCCTGGGCAGATCGGCAGCAGCCCGCGATCTGCCTCTCCCAAACAAGAACGACATGGTCAAGAGTTGGGTTCTGAGCTGGGGAGGATCCGGTCGTCTGTCTCTCTATTTGCCAAACGATTGCCTCTAGGCATAACCTCGCGTCACATCAGCCGTCTAAAGAGCCATCCACGGGCGCTATTCGGCGGTTGCTGGCTCTCTATCCAGAGCTCTTTGGCCCAAGTTGACAGCCTGTTAATACTAAGGGATGTCTATCGAGATGCGTCAGCGCGCCTGTTGAACGGATTATATCAGCTGTGCTCCGTACTCGGTACGGGGTACTAATACACATGATGCAGAATGCTACTGCTTATGGTTTAGCAGCATTAAATCAATTTCGGTGCCCCGTGCTGTCCAAATGCGCGACTGCAACCCCACTTACCCTCTGAGGAATCTCCCACTGCCCCTCCATTTCGAACTTTGAACTTTTGACTCACTCGAGACCGATTTCTTGACTCAAGCAGTGGGAGTATAAAGGGCCATCCTTTGCCTTGTTTACTTGTTTTTGGCCACCATACTTCTCACTTCTATTCATATCCACTCCATTTACTTGCGAGAGAGAGAGAATAGCACCATGTCCATCGATTTTCCCAAGGAGGAGGAGGCCATCCTCCAGCGATGGAGAGAGATCAACGCTTTCCACCGTCAGGTATGTCAACAAAGAATTATAAATTATTTTCTGCTGNNNCGCACTCTAACAAATCCTCAGCTGGAACTGTCCGAAGGTCGACCTCCTTATACCTTCTATGATGGCCCGCCATTCGCTACCGGTCTCCCCCACTACGGTCACCTGCTGGCCTCCACCATCAAGGACATTATCCCGAGATATTGGTCCATGAAGGGCTACCACGTCGAGCGAAGATTCGGTTGGGATACTCACGGACTTCCCATCGAGCACGAGATTGACAAGAAGCTGGGCATCTCTGGAAAGGCCGCTGTGGAGAAGATCGGAATTGCAAAGTACAACGAAGAATGCCGTTCTATTGTCATGCGATATGCTGCGGAATGGCGCACTACCATTGAACGTTTGGGACGATGGATTGACTTCGACAATGATTACAAGGTCAGACTCTCATGCCGAGAATTCCAATTCGTCTCTCCGAGGGCATTACTAATGTGCTGTCACACCATGGACCCAACCTTCATGGAATCCCTGTGGTGGGTTTTCAAGCAGTTGCACGAAAAGGGTCAAGTGTACCAGGGCTACCGAGTTATGCCTTACTCGACGGTCTTGACTACTGCCCTTAGCAACTTCGAGGCAAACCAAAACTATCAAGACGTTACCGACCCCGCCGTTGTCGTATCGTTTCCCTTGGTAGACGATCCCGAGACTCACCTTTTGGCATGGACGACTACCCCGTGGACACTGCCATCGCACACCGGTCTCGCCGCCCATCCAGACTTCGAATACCTCAAGATCAAGGACGGGAAGACTGGAAAGAACTTTATCATCCTGGAGAATCTTCTTACTACTCTTTACAAGGACCCCAAGAAGGCCGATTTCCAAAGACTTGGCAAAATCAAGGGATCAGAGATGCTTGGGTGGAAGTACAAGCCTTTGTTTGACTACTTCTATGAAGATTTCAAGGATGTAGGATTCAAAGTCCTGAATGCCACCTATGTCACGGCGGATAGCGGTACGGGCATTGTGCATCAAGCACCAGCTTTCGGAGAGGACGATTACAATGTGGCCCTTGAGGCTGGTGTCATCAGCGAGAGCCGTCCCCCTCCGGATCCTCTCAATGATACTGCTCACTTCACCGACCGTGTCCCCGACTTTGCTGGCATGCATTGCAAGGAGGCCGACAAGCACATCATCAAGCACCTCAAGCAGGCTGGTCGACTCATTGTTGAATCTCAGCTTCGTCACTCGTACCCCATGTGCCCGCGCTCTGATACGCCCCTTATCTATAGAGCTTTGCCTTCATGGTTTATCCGCATCCCGGAAATCATCCCGAGCATGCTTCAGAACATTGAAGATTCTCATTGGGTTCCATCGTTCGTGAAGGAGCGCCGATTCGCCAGCTGGATCCGGAACGCTCGAGATTGGAATGTTGGACGAAACCGTTACTGGGGTACACCGATCCCGCTGTGGGTGAGTGACGACATGGAAGAGCGTGTTTGCGTGGGAAGTGTTGAAGAACTCAAAGAACTCAGTGGCTACACTGGGGAGCTGAATGACATTCACCGAGACAAGGTCGACCACATCACCATCCCCAGCAAAATGGGCAAGGGCACCCTGAAGCGTGTGACTGAAGTTTTCGACTGCTGGTTCGAGTCAGGCAGCATGCCCTACGCCAGTCAACACTATCCTTTTGAGAATGTTGAAAAGTTCAAGGCCTCGTTTCCTGGAGACTTCATTGCCGAAGGTCTGGACCAAACACGAGGCTGGTTCTATACCTTGCTCGTACTGGGCACACACTTGTTTGGCACTTCACCTTTCAAGAACTGCGTTGTGAATGGTATCGTTCTGGCTGAGGACGGAAAGAAGATGTCAAAGCGATTGAAAAACTACCCCGACCCCAGTATCGTCATGACCAAATACGGATCCGATGCTCTGAGACTCTACCTTATCAACTCCCCCGTCGTGCGAGCGGAGCCGTTGAGATTCAAGGAGACTGGAGTGAGGGAAGTTGTTCAAAAGGTCCTCCTGCCGCTATGGAACAGTTACAAGTTCTTTGAGGGCCAGGTTGCGCTCCTGAAGAAGGTTGAGGGAGTGGACTACAAGTGGAACACGGAGCTGGAAACCACGAACACCAACGTGATGGACAAGTGGATTCTGGCCAGCTGTCAGAGTTTGCTAGAATTTGTCAACGCAGAGATGAAAGGTACGTACNNNGAGGTTGGAAGACTTCATACATCAATCTGGATGAGCNNNCATGTATTCAANGGATACCGACTGTATACCGTGGTCCCTCGACTCCTCGAGCTCATTGACAACACCACCAACTGGTATATTCGATTCAACCGACGCCGTCTCAAGGGAGAAAACGGCCTCAATGATACCCTGCATGCTCTCAACTCCCTCTTTGAGGTGCTTTTCACTCTTTGCAGAGGATTGGCCCCCTTCACGCCTTTCCTGTCCGATACCATCTACCTGAAGCTTGTGCAGCACATTCCCAAAGAACTGCAGGGAGAAGATGCTCGAAGTGTTCACTTCCTTCCGTTCCCTGAAGTTAAGCAAGAGCTGTTCGATGCCGAAGTTGAGCGTAGAGTATCAAGAATGCAGCGAGTCATTGAGCTGGCACGTGTCTCTCGAGAGCGCAGAGCCATTGGCCTTAAGACGCCTCTTCGAACTTTGGTTGTCATTCATCGCGATCAGCAATACCTCGATGACATCAAGTCGCTCGAATCCTACATCACCGAAGAACTTAACGTTAGAGACTTGATACTTACTTCAGACGAAGAAAAATACAATGTGCAATACAGTGTGACGGCTGACTGGCCGGTGCTTGGCAAGAAGCTCAAGAAGGATATGGCTCGTGTCAAGAAGGCCCTGCCTGGCTTGACCAGTGAGCAAGCGCAGAGCTATCTTACAGAAAAGTTCATTATTGTTGATGGCATCCGTCTAGAGGAAGGAGATCTTGTTGTCCGCCGAAGCGTAAAGGAGGATGAGGCTTCCAAGATGCTGGAGATCAACACTGACAGCGATTTGTTGACCATTTTGGATTCGGAGATTCACCCTGAATTGGCTCAGGAAGGATTGGCTAGAGAGATCATCAACCGGGTTCAGCGTCTGCGCAAGAAGGCCGGCCTGCAGCCCACTGACGACATCAAGATGGAATACAAGGTCTTGTCAGATCCTGACAATATCGGACTGGAGGAGGCCATTGTTTCTCAGGCATCTGCTTTTGAGAAAGTCCTTCGCCGGCCGGTCGAGAAACACCAAGAGGGAGCCACTAATGAGCTCATTGCTGAGGAGGAACAAGAGGTTCAGCAGGCCACTCTTTTGCTGAGACTTGTCAAGCTCTAAATGTAGAATGCAATGTACATGGAAAAGAATGAAAGACAAGTAAAATAGAAAATAGAAAAAAAAGGTCATTAAAATTTAGTCTATGTAATAATCTCTTTTATGTTTTAATTGTTTACGCCTTTTTCACTGCTGTCTGTATTGATAAATTGAACGATCGTCTGTCAGTTCTCTGCAATGTATGTAGACGGGAGGACATTTGGTAGACTCACCAGGTAACAGTCTTTCAACCTCAGGAATTCCCGAGCGCATTTGTCCTTGTATACATCATTATAATCCGCCATGATGCATTTCCCGTATGCAGCGGCCTATGTTTTTGTCTTCTTTAGCACAACGTTGAGAACTGGGGCAGAAAGCATGACGGAGTTTTTGCCCACCTCTGCCGCGCATTTGGCGACTGCCTTGGAAAGCTTCTGGACGGGGCGGGTGGACGTTTGTGGATTCATTTATTTCGTTGGCAGGAAGCTTCTGAATGAGATTGATTGAATGCGTGATTCAGTAAATTCGCTGAGAGGGTGTTATTGGTATGTTTTTGAGGGGCGATGTGAAGGGATGATGATGAGATGCTGGCTGAAAGGCTCGGGGAGTGGATTTTGGGTGTTGGTGGGAGGTCTGTTAGCGCTGTGGGGAAGTTTGGGTTGGATTTCTTCTTTTGCTTGTGGCGATGGCGATTAACATGGATCCTTCGCCCTCATCGAAGTTAATATTATGGCATTTTATAGACTTGGAAAATATAGAGATCTGTGAGGTTGTCTTCTTCTTTTTTCTCTACATCAATCTATGTGGTACGGCTGATAGGTGCGAGCGTTGTGGAATGGGGGCATATACTGGCATCATGCACTGTGAATACTGTACAACAGAGTGGATTTCTTTCATTACTATCCTGCGTCGAAAACACTACTTTGCTCTGTCATCACTCTGGGCCAAGTTTCTCGAACTATTGTTTCGATGCTCTCGGGCGAGGATCCCCGGGAACATCATGGGGTCGCTTCCAGACAAGTGATTATCCGTCTTAAGAGGCTCTCCTGTGTGAGCGTCGACAAAGGACACATGCCCCTCGGACTCTCCATCCTTGGTTTCAGCAGCCGTAGCAGCCGGGAAAGGCTGGGGCTTGTTTTCCAGTGGTTCTGCTGCTTGAGCGCTTCCTAGCATTCCGTTTGCCACGAGGTCATCCCCAGAGCCGTAATCAAGATATTTTCTCAAACTNAAATTGTTCAAGTAAGTATATGTATGCGCGAGGGGAATGTATATGCCAATCACNNNCATGTCTCTCTCCTGGAGGAGTGTATGGTACCGGAATTCTTCTCTGCGGTCCGGCACATTTGTCTTCACCATCTTGTTCCCGTCCTTCCCGGGCTTCTCAAAATCTTGGCCCAGCCACTGTTTCTTGATGGCTTTCTCATAGCCACTCTGCTTCACCGAATTCTTTGCTAGCTCGCACATGTCCACTGGACTCAACTTGTATATCTGTGCAGCCACAGCATACTCTTCGATCAAGGGTTCCTTGGTAAAAGCAAATTGCAACGGGTCGTCTGTGGAGAGAGAAACGTTCAAGCCGCGTCTGAAATACTGGTGGAATGGGTTCCGTTCATAAGCAAGGAACAAGGCATTGTTACTTAGCGGCGACATGGCGATTCCAATCTGTTCCAGATAAAAGATATACTGGAGCAGAGGAACTTTGCGAAGAAGCAATCCATGGCTGATACTATGACAGCACAATGCCGCCACAGCCAAGTGTTCGCTATCGCCCGCTTCTCCGCAATGAGGTCGTAAAACGAATGTGTTGAAGCCACGGCTCCGTCGGAAGTGGTTCAACGAGGTCATGTTGGCATACAAGTAATAGATCCAGTAGCTGTATGGAGGATTCTGCTTCGTATCCCAGGCTCGGGGCACAGGGAATTTCTTGAATAGACGACGTTCGATTTTGCTTTCGTCATCAACGCTATCAAAGCCAATAACACGTTCCAAGAATACATGTAGCTTTGGATGGCTAGATGGATCTTTTGTGACTTCGAAGAGGGGTTGGAATACATTCTTTATAACCTGCTCAAATGTATCCATTAAGCCGCTAGCTTTGTAGATGTCGTAGAGACGAGGGATTTGGACGAGCCAGCGGACGTTGTGGGAAAAGAGCTTATTGTCAACAACCCAAGCTGCAAGCCTATCCCACTCATCTATGGACTTGCCGTAGATGGATATGCGCCATTCGACCATCTGGTATTTGCTGGATTCCAAGTCAGCTATCACCTCCTTGGTAATCTCCGCCAGGTAGCGCCCGTGGATGAAATTATCGGTTTTGAGAAAGATGGTCCTCAGGCGCGACTCGCCAATGGGGTTGTACTTGAGGTTGAATTTATCGAAACGGTGAAAAGAATCAGTGTGTGCNNNGTCGGTCAGAATACTG
The DNA here is from genome assembly GCA_030015385.1 of Trichoderma sp. BMH-0061. Taxonomy (NCBI): domain Eukaryota; kingdom Fungi; phylum Ascomycota; class Sordariomycetes; order Hypocreales; family Hypocreaceae; genus Trichoderma; species Trichoderma sp. BMH-0061. The sequence goes on from JARWZN010000001.1 coordinate 4,343,217, forward strand.
GCATGCTGAGANNNAGTCCGCTTAGGACGTCTAGGTTTGTGACTTACATGCATATCAAGTGTATCTATGCTCAAATCATACGCCGTCAGATTGATACTGGCAAAGACCTCCGCCAAGGTGAGATGCTTGCCATCTCGGAAGAGCACAACTTCGTTCGGATACTTCTTCATCTTGCTCTTGATGAATCGCAAGAGATGTTTCTGATTCATGCATGCAGAGTGGTGAACGTGCGTATCCACCTTTCGGACATTGTAGAAATCTCGATGCGGCACCTTTTTGCTATCGGCAGTCTCCTGGTATTCATTAAGGAGAACATATAGATTGAATTTTCCCTCTAGATATTGAAGTCGACGAAAAGCAAAGCTTTTACTTGGACCGTCAGATGAAACTGTGAGAAGTTCTTCCAAATCGATATAGAATTCTCGAATCGTAGGCACGCGAACAGCGGGAGTTTTGCTGCTTGGCGTGTCAAACACCTGATAGACTCCTTCGCTGTCCATTTCAAAGCTCATCTCGCCGTTTTCAGGCAGGGGAAGTAAGTCTTCAAAAAAGAAATCATCTCCAATGTCGTGGCCGGGCTTTCTTTTTCGGACGGGCCTCTTTCGTTCAGTAGATGTCGAAGAGCCTACGCCTTGCTTTCCGGCCTCGTCAGTGCCGTTGCCGTGGCTATGGATCCATGCTGGATCGGGAGGAGGAGGGTAAATTTCCCAATCTGCATTATCCCTGGGGTTATCATTTGGCCCTTGGTTGGAAAGAGAAATGTATTTGCGTCTCATGTCAAGTATTCTCTGAATCTGCTTTGAAATCGCACTAAGCTCAGCCGTTATATGAGGCTCAGTGTCAAAGAGTCCATTGCCTGATAATCCAGCCGTGGGGTCATTGGCGACCCTTGTCTCATTAAAGCCGTGGCTGGTACTAAGACTAGGCTTCAGAGGATATGAGGCATTGGGAGGAATTGCCGATTCATACGGCCTGGCAGGAGTGTCTACGACTTCTGGCTTGTCTATATCTCGATCAGCAATCCGTTTTCTTTTCATATATCGCAGACGGATTTGNNNATTACCATCGAGATCAAGTACCAATGAATCACCACCCCACTCTGTAGCTGGGCGTGAGCCTGAGAGCATGAGAGGGCTTCCGAAAGGAGTTGACTGTGGCCATGGAGAGTTCCCAGTCCGTGGGTCAATCTTGCTTCGCTGATAGAACAGCTTTGCATCCGTCTGTGTCATCTGAAGTTCTGCAACAGGGTCATAGAACGTCGTGCGCTCTTGGAGATCTCGTAACAGCATTCCATCATGGAGATGTTCCTCGTGGCCCTCGAGAGAATCTGATTGGAGTTCAGGGTCGATCAAGCCACTGGTAGCCTGCCCTTGCACATCTTCATCATCCCCCTCTTCTCTGGTACGAACCGGAAGGGATATTCCGTTACTACTATGTAACGACGCGTGGTCTAGACAAAAGGTGATTAGGAATCGTATTTACAGCAATTCAACGACGCAAAATAACCATCATGAAGGGCAGAATGAAAAGAGTCAAGGCAGCCCCATTTATTAGGTTCAGAATACGGCCCAATGAAGCGCAACTGTGAAGCCACCAAATGCTTATCCCGGGTATGAACTCACCAGGCATAACTTTAATTCGTTTAGTTGGCCGTTTAATATATGGATACCGGCAAAATGAATGTGCCAATGGCTGCGCAGTTGGAAATGGGATGGGCCAGCTAGTCGGTGGTGAATGGTTCAAAGTTACACAGCAAGATTCCGTTTGGCACAAAAACAAAGAGCCGCAGCAAGGCGATCTCAGGTACTTTTAGGTACGAGATTCATGCAGGCAGTGGGATTAAAGCTAATCCGCACTTGTGTTTGGATCGCTCAAATTAGGACTAGCGCCGTGCTGTTTAAATCGAGCCCTTGTCTCTTATTGAGTCTGAGTGTCATTTCAGGGATCAAGTGCCGGCTGGGTACGAGATATATGAGATCGCGGGGCGATTTTAAATGCACAATGCTGTATTACAATGTCGGGAAAAGAAAAGGCAATTGAAGTGTATATATTGACCACTTACCATCTATATGAATCTAAAATGCGACTTGTACTCTATATAGACTCTTCTAATTGGCCGTTCCAAATTGAACGATGTCGTGAAGCCCGTCTCTTCGTTTACTTGCATCTTCTATCAATGACAAGCATTCGCTCTAGACAGCAAGGAGATCCAGCTTATTAATGAGAAAATTCCGGCAACGGTATCACTCCTTCTTCTTTTCCTTAGTCGTAGTCGGGGCAGGTTTCGGGGCAACGCTGTAGAGGCCGGCGGCTCCAAACACTACTACCGCGCTTAGGAGGGTGCCAGCCTTGAGAGTGTTGCCAAATAGCCAGATGCTTAGCAAGAGGCTCATGAGTTTTCGAATGCTGAGAATTATTGTGACGGTGAGTGCCGATGCGTTTGCGGCAAGGAGGTTCACGCCACGAATACAGGCATACTGGGTCAACACGTTGGCCGAAAGATAGGCCAATTGGGATGGAACTTGAACCGGCGGCAGTGATGCAGCAAATGGTATGTTGAGTGCAACAGGAGTGCTCTTGGTTAGCACGATTAAGTTGCGCCACATGGGGGGCGCAAAGGGCAAAAACAACGGCAGCGACAGGATGTGAGAATAGAAAAGATTCTCTTTCCACTGCGGTCCGTACTTTCGATACGTTGCTTCGGTATACAGCCCCATAATAGCTGAAAGTACTTGGGCGACAAAGATGATCAAGAGACCAGGGTTGAACACAGGATCAGAAATATCGTCACTCGGTTTCTTACAATATGTTAGACCAGGAGGAGAACANNNTCGGTGACAACGACGACCTACCTTGTCTTTTGAATCCGACCAAGCAGCGAGGCTGACGCCAATACTCAGCAGAAACACTGCAAATATTTGGGGGCGTGAATACGTCTTGCCGTAGAGATACCCGGCAGCCATGGTGCATATGCTACCTCCGGATCGTAGAATGATGTGAACCGGTACGGATATGTCATAGCTGAAGGCATGATTGTTCAACACGTTGATAGTAAAGAACAAGAGGATATTGACAAGCCAGCGGCTAAGCGGGACGACGTTGGGAGTCAGGAAGAACGGCGGGCGTGATCTATCGAACTGCGCTACGTAGCCCGTTATAGAGACGAATAGGAATTGAACGAAAGTTACGAGGGTTCCTATGTGGATAAGTGAAAGGTTGGAATCGGTCGTCTATAGAGGGTATGCAAGTGCAAGTTTACCATTTGTCGGCTCGAAGCTATTCGGTGTACATGTTAGATTATGTTGGTTGCTGAAGTTGGCATTGAGTGAAAGGCTTACTTGATAATTGCCTCTAAAGCATAAACCTGCGGAACCAAACTGTTAAGTCACGCGATCAAAAGCGACCACCACTGGAATACAGGACGTACATTGGAGCAGCATCCACCGAATATCAAGACTGTGATTACCGCCGTGGCAAGCAACGTTGAGCCGCTGTCCACAGCAAAGTGGCGCGCAACATTTGCCAATGTCGGTGATGGAGGCCCCTTGGTCGATTTCGACTGAACACCCTTGCCTGGTGTCAGTTTCGTTGGAGGAGGCTCCATTGCGTCTCCAATCGTCGAGGCAAGATCATGCCTTGTCGAGGAACAAACATGTGGCAAAGAAACACTCTTGTTCGATACAGCCTACAGGGGTAGCAAGGCCTAGGGTGGTGGTTTGTCATCTTGGCTGAATTAGCATGGGGGTAATTTAGATAAAATCCATTAAATGATGAGATGAGCTCGTTAATTAATTAAGAACTATTAGAAATAGATTTTGGGGTTTTAAAATAAGACAAAATATTCAATTTATAACTTTAAGAAAATATGAAAAACTGAATTTACATAAATTATGTACAAAATACACATATTAAATGAAATATAAAGGTAATATCTTGCTGGAGAATGTTAATTATCGAATATCTATGTTATTTCATTAATAATATATTAGTAATATTTCTTCAATTTCTTCTAAAGCACTACCCTAATTGATGTAGCTTGCCTCGCTAGCTTGGTGGAGGGGTACTGCTAGTATGACGGAACTCAGCGACGTAAGTCGGATAGGTACCTAATTGCTGCTTTGGCGATTCCACCGTTAAGCAAACCACTGACCACGAACCCACGACCTTGAAACCAATCGGCGTCTTCTCCCGTGCTCTCGCCGTTTACAAACCGCTGCGACCTGCTCTTACTTCTCCAACTCTTCCCTGAGCATCGACTCCTCCGATACATTGCTCAGCAAAGGTCCAGTTCTCAGCCAGCTACAATGCCGACCACCACTGCGGAAACCCTCTCGCTGGTTACGAGAAACGTCTCTGTCGCTCCGCTTGTCCTCCTCTCCGCAGTTGATCACTACAACCGAACAGTACACAACAAGACAAAGAGGCGGGTGGTTGGAGTTCTCCTCGGCCAGAACGATGGAAAGAACGTGAGGGTGTCGAACAGCTTTGCAGGTACGTCAAGAGACNNNGCAGGGAATCTGNNNAGATTCTCTACCCAGTATGACTGTGTGGCTGTATTTTCTAACGAGCCCTCTTTTTTGTGTGTCCCTTTCGAGGAGGATGAAAAGGACCCTTCAGTATGGTTCCTGGACCACAACTACGTCGAAAATATGAACGACATGTTCAAGAAAGTAAATGCGCGCGAGAAGCTGGTGGGGTGGTACCACACTGGACCAAAGCTTCGTGCCTCTGATCTCGAGATCAATGAGCTGTTCAAGCGCTACACACCTAATCCTCTGCTGGTCATTATTGATGTCCAGCCAAAGGAATCGGGTGTCCCTACCGACGCGTACTTTGCCGTCGAAGAAATCAAGGATGTAGGTTGCTTTCAGNNNCGCACTGGAGAGACCAAACTGACTCTTTTGCTCTTCATAGATGGAACGACGACTTCTCGAACCTTTGTCCACACACCGTCGATTATCGAGGCTGAGGAAGCGGAGGAGATTGGCGTTGAGCACTTGCTAAGGGATATTCGTGACGTTGCTGTTGGCACTCTGTCCACGCGCGTCACTAACCAGCTCCAGTCTCTTCAAGGACTGCACCTTCGGTTACGAGACATTGGTGCCTATCTCCAGAAAGTCCTTGATGGACAGCTCCCCGTCAACCATGCGATCCTTGGCAACCTACAAGACGTTTTCAACCTTCTCCCCAACCTCTCTACACCAGACGATGACAGCAAAGTGGGAAGCCACGAACTATCACATGCCATGAGCATCAAGACCAACGACCAGCTGATGGCCATCTACCTGAGCAGCTTGATACGCGCCATTACTGCATTCCACGATTTAATAGAGAACAAGATCCAGAACCGACAGCAGCAAGACGAGAAGGAGCCGAAGAAGGACGAGGCCACTAATAAGGATGAGAAGAAGGAGGGCGCTGCGGCCGCCGCAAACGGAGAGGGCAAGGAGAGCAGCGACAAGGAGAAGCCCAAAAAGAAATAATGAAAGGGAAAGGTCGATTTGATGCCGTCTGAATTTTGGTAGGCGAGCAGTGCTTAGAGTAATAAGTGAAATATTGCTTTCTATATGTTGATGATAGCAAACCGCTAGGCAAAGATCAACTGAAATAGACACTTTGCATGATTCACCTATGTTTAATCTAACCTGTGCAAGTTTTAATGTGTGAAATCAGTGGCCTCCAATTATGCCGGCCAACTCTTCCTTTGTTGTGTATCTATCTTGGACGTGACCTCCAGGACTCTCCCTCCATTTCTCTGCCAACAAGCATGCGAGGAGGTGTTTACAACACGGAAAATCCTCGAGTGATGTCAATCTATCCAGCCCCAGGTTACCAAATAATCCCTTCGGTGGAGAGTTTTGAAGTTTCTCGCTGCTATTGGCCACATCGTAGTGGGAATATGCATCGAGGGCGAATCCACCACATGAACAGCTCCATGCGTCAAGATGCACCGCATAGACCTTTGTTGTTTGCGGGGTGTGTCGTTTACGCCGAGAGGTAGTAGAGACGGCAGACTGGACGGTGTACATACATATCTGATCTTTGTGGTCCATTGCTTGCAGGCTGTCAGGGATATGGCCTTCGGACTGTTCGTCGGTATTCTCAGTTTCTCCGTGTTTATGGATACCATCAGGAGATGCCGGTACTGCTGCTGCCGGTGCCTTTTGCGACTCGTTTGCCACCAAGAGACGGGTGACTAGCCCACGATCCAGCAGATCCAAGGCCGGCAAGAGGAGACTTGGGAAGATGACGTGAAGAGTCAACAACTGCCGCCGCCAGTTTCCATCCTCAACGGATGATGGCGTCTCTCTGATCAACTCGGCATCACTGGGGTTATCAGTGAAACCACCTGCGGTACGGAGTCCAGGCAAAGGTGATTGCGGAATGAGGGCAGCGAATAGCTGGTGGTGAGATGGTAGAGGATGCTCTTCCATTATGAGGCGTTGCTGTCTAAGTGCGAGTCTTGATAAGAATTGAATGAGGTCTCTCGCGTCTGGATCTCGCTATGTATAGCGTTGGTGATGGTTTATCAGTTTCATTTTGCTGCAATCATCTAGATTTGAAATAATGATCAAATCATGAAGTAGAGAAATGATGCTGTACACCGATTTAGATGAGAGATGGTTCGAACGAAGTCATTGTAGATCAGATCTGTGCAAGGAATAAAGAAGCTGTGACAGATTGCCGTGCCTTTAAATTACAACCACCTAGTCTATTTTAGGCACTAATTTTCTGCTTCAACTACGGCATTATCACATTCCGACCTCGGGACAGGAACCGGTATGAAGTATTCAAACTTATGATGCTATTGTCTTTTTTTATCTATGCCGCTACACTACAAAATATACTGTTTTATGCATTATTACACGGGAATATACCAAATCAAACCCACTCCTTGGGCTCCTTCAAGACATCCACCAGTCTCTGCTCCCTGCTCTTGGGCTCTGGCTCATACATGTATTTCCAGCTTGCCGTCAACGGCAAGCTCATGAGAATACTCTCAACTCGTGATCCAGGCGTGTTCAGTCCAAAGGCGGTGCCTCGGTCGTGAACCAGGTTGAACTCGACATACTTGCCTCTACGGATCTGCTGCCACATCTTTTCCTTGTCATCGTAGGGCATGTCCTTTCGCTTCTCGAGAATGGGGACGTAGGACGGCAGGAAGGACTTGAGGCAGTCCTGGATGAATGCCAAGGTGTTCTCCTGGTCTCGCTCGGACTCGTCTAGATCGTCAAAGAAGATACCGCCCACGCCTCGGCACTCACCACGATGCTTGTTGTAAAAGTACTTGTCGCACCATTTCTTGAATCGAGGGTAGTATGTCTTGTCGTGATTGTCGCAGGCAGCCTTGATGGTCTTGTGGAAGTGGATGGCGTCTTCGTCAAAGAGGTATGAGGGCGTCAGGTCGCAGCCGCCTCCAAACCACCACGCCTGAGAGGTGCCGTCGGGATTGGCCGTTTCGAAGTATCGGTAATTCAGGTGCACGGTGGGAGCCATGGGGTTGTAAGGATGGAGCACCATGCTCAGGCCCGCAGCGAAGAATTCCAGCGACTCGACATCGGGGTCGAGGTTCTTGTGGTTTTCGCGCATCTTCAAGATGGCGGGCTTGGGAAGCGTTCCGTAGACGACGCTGACGCCGAGGCCGGCCTTTTCGAATACGTTGCCCTCCTGCAGCACACAGGTTATGCCGCCGCCGCCATTGGGTCGCGTCCACTCGTCTTTGCGAAACTTCTTTCCGTCGATGCGCTCGAGTTCCTTGACAATTATCTGCTGCTGCTCCTTGATGAACTTCTCCATTCGTAGGCGCATCGGCGATTCTTCGGTGACAACTGTTTCCCTCTTCTTCTGCTCATCCTTCTCGGCAAGGGATGTGACGTCGAGCTTTGCAGGCTCTGCTGTTGTCTGAAAAAGGAAACAAGAAGGGAAATGTAAGCTGGAAAGGTCTCGGCATGAACTGTGTCTCCCCGGGCCTATTGAGTAAAACTCACCAAGCTGNTAGGCCAAGGGAGCCGTGATGCCAATGGCGGCGGCTGCAAGCCAAACGGCTGCCGAGGATGAAGTTCCGAAGCTGGCGGGAGCTCGCCGACTGCCCGAAGCGGACGATGCCCATCGGTTGAAGGTCAATTGGCCTCTGGGAACCCGCGCCGAGCGCAGACGGATCTGTGTAGCCACGCGCTGGACATGGCGAGAGGCAGCAGCCATTGGTGAAGCCATGGCGGGGTGCAATTGGTGATGGGATTAAGAGGGTTGAGCCTGGGCGACCAAGAGCCGAGACAAGGCGGGCGACGCTGGAATTTAATAAGACGCGGCTGCCAGAGTAAGCCGGAGAAAGATTTTCTCGTCGTCGTGTTTCTCGTCGAATTGACCAATTAGCCCCTCCACTGATCGAGCCACCGGATTCCTGGTGGCGTGTTCGGTGGTTGAGATCTTCCCACACAAGTCATGGTGGGTTAAAAGTTACGGAGCACTGCTTGTCTGACGGCGGCCGGCACAAGCTCGGATCGGAGGGGCAGTCGGGAGCCGATTGAGCAGAAGCATGTCACTGTTCGACTAAGGTAGTCTAGACTTGCCCTTGAACCATACTGGAGAAAGAAATGGGGATGTAAATGGCATGGTGATGTGTGGATTGCGTTCAAGTTGTGGGATTGATACGCTTGGTTTCGTATTACAAAAAGGAATGAGGCTACTGGTGGAGTGTTGGGCGGCAGACACAACCGAGAAGGACGGCGAAGGAGAGCGAGTGCCTGTTGTACAGAGCCTGGCTAAAGTGTAAGCCAGGTAGTAGAGATGAATGGTACTATACAAAGGCGAAAATGGCATAAACGACGAAAAATAAAAGAGAAAAAGAGACTCCATGAGAAAAGCGTGCACTGACTTTCACCACAGTGAACATGCTTTTACATATTTAGGTAGAGTTATGGAGTTTCTTTGCTGGGCAATTATATCCTCTTTGTTGAATTCACTGATCTACCACCTTGGCGTCTACAATCAGAGTACGCCTTTATGTGTATCTCGCTGTCTATGGCGTCGGTTGTGTGAGAGGCTTTGATGAATGAACAGCTTTGCGAGTACGCGTACCTCGAGTGTGCAGTAAACGATCACCCGTGCAGATGATGAATATTCCAGAAATGCTTAAACAGTTACTAAGCCGTTCGAATGCCCATGCCATCATAGTTCATTCAGCAGGTACACGCGCAAGAGAGAGTGAAACATGCGGAAATTGTATAGCTACATGTGACCAGAGCAGAGGAGCACCATTTCTTTGTCTGCTTCCTCTCTGTTATGTAGACGGTTCTTTATTGTTCATCTCCTTCATTTTCTTTCACCTCTAAAACTAAATATAGGGCAAGGATGAATCATAGATACTGGAAAGGTGCACGGGGTGCTGATGGATTACAAAGGAGATCCAGATGAGATGAAAGCGAATACGGCGCCCCGAGCTCAGCTGAGGCAGACCAGACGGGACCAGACGGGAGTACCCCGTACCTGCGCCTTTGTACCTCGACCCTCGACCCCTCGTGCGGCTCACTCGCACTCCAGTCGGGACCTTACCTTACCTGTCACTGCAAAGGTACCGGGAAGCCCCCCTGGTGACTTGACTGTGAGTGCACAAGGATCCGGCAGCTGATCATGTGGTCTCGGTGCTAGGTACCTGGAGGAGACACAGTCATCGGTGGTGTCCGCGTTATGCGTGTACATAAATCGACCAGCCACAGCTAAGCTGTCCTTGTGCCGAGCAGCTTGTGCGGTCGCCGTGGCTGGGTGAGCACTGCTGCCAAAAGGTACCTGGCCTCTGCCGTCACTCTTTGTACCCGCCCCGTACCCCAGTAGGAGCAAGCACCGGCTTTGTACCCCCGAGACGCCTGGCCAGTGAGTGAGTGAGTGATTCACCGCGTCCCGCATCAACGTTAGCGCGCCACCCAACTCAGTTCAGTTCAGGTTGCGTGCTGCATCCGTTCCCGTTCAGGCCCAGCACAAAGGGCGAGCGTCACTGCCTGGTTCTGCCTGCGCCTCTTGCCTTTGCGGCTTTGCCTTTCTTTGCCTGCACTGGCCACCGCCTTGTCATCGGGCCAGAGTCACTGGGTCACCCCTCTCCTCCACTTCGTCACCACAGCTTGCCTGCGCTGCCTTAAACTTCTACATCATCTCTACATCCCTGGAATCCCTTTTTCTTCCCCTTTTCATCTCTCGAAACCCCTTCACTCCATCATCCGCGCTATCGATATTTATCGCTTTTATCGCCCTCTGAATCGCCATCGATAGTCTCACAGCCGCACAACCAACCCGCTGCGCTTTACACTTCACTCTCATCACCCAACACTCTTAACCTTTTGGTTGCCGTCAAGATGCGCAGCAAGTTCAAGGACGAGCACCCCTTCGAGAAGCGCAAGGCTGAGGCCGAGCGCATCCGACAGAAGTATTCCGATCGCATTCCCGTAAGTNNNCGGCTCCCTGCTTATCTTCATTTACTCGTCTTCGCCCTCATATCCTATTCCCCGTTCCCGTCCCGACCGGGTCCAGCACCCGCCATGCAGCTTGCCGTAACTACCCTTACTCTCNNNAGGNNNATCTTGATGGCTAACNNNACCTCCTCCAAACAGGTCATCTGCGAAAAGGTCGAGAAGAGCGATATTGCTACCATCGACAAGAAGAAGTACCTAGTCCCCGCGGACCTGACAGTAGGCCAGTTTGTCTACGTCATCCGCAAGAGGATTAAGCTTTCTCCAGAGAAGGCTATCTTCATCTTCGTGGATGAGGTCCTTCCTCCTACTGCCGCTCTCATGAGCAGCATTTACGAGGAGCACAAGGACGAGGACGGTAAGAGCTCTCCCCATCATCCCCACCCATTTTTGAGAACTGCAGACNNNCATTCCATCGCTAGCTTCCTATACATCACCTACTCCGGCGAGAACACCTTTGGTACCGCATAAACACCGAGGCGATACAGGGGAACTTTCCAAGCCGATGTGGCTGATGCAGGCGTTCTGGTCGTTGGGCTTTTACTCTTTCCGATGGGGGATACTGGTGCTTTGTGATATTGCGAATTCATTGTTTTTTATCAAACAAGAAGAATCGAGATGAAGATGCTAAGCCATCTCATCTCCCACGTTATCTTTGTCACGAGCCTTACTTTTGGGGGAAATGATTTTGTGTCACGACAAGGGAGGACTGGGTGACATTCATATGTAGGCGGCCAGGCACCGTATAGATCGTTTCAGCCTCTCCCTACGTGTGACTGTTGCGTTCTCTTTTGCTCCGCGCACCTATGCCTGTTTTCTGTCTTTTAGTCGACAGGACAACAGAGATTAATTTTAGCATATCCGCCAATAGATGTTGACTGTTGCCCCAAACTGTTGCGCCAAACTGTTGCGTAGTGAAGTTTGTGAACATGAAGAGTATGGAACAAGACATTATTATATATAAATAGTTAAAGCGAGCATAAACATCGTACTTTGCATGGTATATACGCCCAATCAAAACTGCCCTCCCTTGATTGATACAGTTCCTCCTCCTTTCATTAATAGTCGTAAAAAAATCATCCAAAATTAAACCTTTTCAATGTGCGACTCCATGATTCCATCGTATTGATTCATCACCTTCTCATCGATAGACTCGTGGAACACGTCCACCTTTGTAGAAGCAAACTTTCGGGCGCTAATCTTCTTCTCGAACAGGACGTCGAGTTCGGCGAATGTGCGGCCGCGGGGCTCAGGGAGGCGGAAGTAGGTGTAGATGATGCAGCAGAAGCAAATTCCACCCTAAAGGAAAAGTGTTAGCTTAGATGCAAAATGATTTTGTTGCGTCTGCGACAAGGCAGTACGGTGACGGGGGAGATGTGTGTGTGTGTCTTACCCAGAAAAATCCGGTGTAGTTGCTCCAGTTCCAGGCTGTGGGGTTCAGCATGTATGGCGTCAGAACGTTGGTGATGATGCCGACGATGTTACTAGACGAAAGAGGTTAGCAAATCTGGTCACTCTGTATGATGTGAAGCCAAAGAAAGAACTTACTAGAGGTTTCGTGCCAGCACAACTGTCTTGATTTGTAGTCTACGCGATGAAAGCTCACCAACAAGGGAGTAGCACACGGTGCCGACGGTGAGCTGGTAAAAGAGGGCCCAGACAACCATGATGCTTCCGGTGGCGAGGGAGCCTTCTCTCCTGTGCGACTCTGGCACCAGACCCAAGAAACCCAGGATGAACAGCATGCTGCAGAGGCCGCAGAGTCCGTAGAGATACAGAGAGCGGCGGCCGACGCCCATCGTCATCAAGCCCCATGCGCCAAAGACGCCGACCATGTTGATGGCGTACTGGCCCAAGGCGAATCCGTAAGAATCATGGGTAGAGAGACCGGCCTGCTGCAAAAAGTAGGTGGAGTAGTTGGAGAAGGCGTTGCCGCTCAGGTTCTGGATGGCCCAGGTCATGCAGACAATCTCGGTACGGCGCCGGTCAACGCCCTTGAAGCAGTCCCAATACGAGGCACCGGCGGTGATCTTCTCCTCGAGGGCAGTCGTGTGCACCATCATGGCCACAGTCTCGTCGGCGTCAAAGTCGGTCTCGCGGTTCAGGCTGGTCAAGCGGAGCAGCGACCGCTTGGCCTCCTCAGCCTTACCCCGGCGAACGAGCCACCAGGGAGATTCCGGGGCAAAGTAGATGGCGATGAAGAGCGGGAGGGGCCACATCCACTGCAGGCCGTAGGGAATACGGTAGGCCCACTGGTCGTTGCGCTTCAACATGGCAAAGATGACGCCAATACCAATCTCTTGGCCGAGACCCCAGCAGAAGTTGACATAGGTGGTGAGATAGCCTCGCAGCGCAACGGGGCAGACTTCGGAGGCGTAAGTGACGGTGATGGTCTGGAAGATACCCCAGGGGATACCGCAAAGGATCTCAGCGACCAGTAGCGTCTGAATGTTGGGTGCGGTGAAGAAGATGGCAGTGAAAGCGGCGACCAAGACGAGACATCCCATAACGGTTTTCCTGTAGCCGAATCTCTCGGAGACGAAGCCGTTGATGAAGAGACCAATGATTTCACCGACGGTGGCGCCCTGTTGTTTGGCCAAGCTGTTAGCGCTGATATTTTCTTCCGACAAGATTGTGACTAGTCTAGAGGTTCCCCATAGATGCAATGGGATGGGTAGGGGTGGGACATACGTTACTCAAGCCAGACTGCCACCTGGCGGGTACTTGATATTTGCCGTCGGGGTACAGCTCACCGTATTTCTCATTGAATTGAGGAAATGCGTCTGGCGAACATGTTAGCTGCTGATTGGGATATCTTGCAGTAGAGCTGCTGGGATGGGAGCGTCTTACAAAAGTTGTTGACCAAACTGATATCGTAGCCCTCCATGACAATGCATGTGGAGATGATCATGCTCCATGCAATGGCCTTGGGATACAGCTTAATGCCCTGGAGCAGAGTCATTGACTGTTCCTTGGCAGCGGCCGCTCTGGCACTCTCGATAATCACACGGCGGCCCTTGGAGAACTCTTCGTCTCCTTCGCCGTCGACGTCCACGACGCCTCCCGTGGTGGCATCTTTGGACGTCTGGATCTCGACACCATCCTGATGAGGAGAAATCTCCTTCTCAGTGGCAGGCGATGCCATGATGTGAGTGGTGGGAGTGTAGTCTTGAAGAAGAAGAAGTGAGGTAAAGAGCACAGAAAAATTACGAGAACATCAGGGTGCCCTGGTGTACCAATGCTCTTCGCAACAAAGTGTGCTGAAGAAAGGATGGATGGACAAGGGCCAAGGAGAGAGAGAGGGTGGAGGTGGGAGGAGAGGGAAGGATATATAGGTGAAGGCGACGGAGCGGAGAAGAGAACAGAAGAGAAAAAAGGCTCCTCAAAGACGAGGTCGAGATGCAATGCGAGGCCGGGGTCAGTTCGATTGACGCGGGTCTAAATAAGCCGAGCCCTCTGGTGTCGATCCAATGATGCTCGCCCGTTTCTCTGGAGCCTTGGCTGAAGTGGGCTTTTGGAGCAAATCGGTGATGATAACAGAACCAACAAGCACGAAAGAGGCAACGAATGAAATCTCGCTGGCCGCCAAGGGGAAAAGCACCGTAACCAGGGTTTGTCTGGTTTGTCAAGTTTTTTCTTTCCCCTCTTTCGACAGGCTCACCGTGGTCGGTTTTGGATGGGATGGCAAAAGGATAACCCAGATGGCCAAACGGAAAAATTCTTTGTTAGCTCATGGTATCTCGTTTGGCAACACTAGTTTGCAAATGCAATGCCGGGAGTGGCTCGTGGCGGCGGAGGAGCCCGCACAAGCATGCTAAAAGCTCTAGGTCTAGGAACAGCGCGACTTTGGCTAGCCTTAGTCCGGCAAAGTAGCAGCGCAAAAACGATGGGGCAGGCCGATAATTGTCATGATGTGACTGGGTGGCGGCGAGTAGGTTTTGCTCTAGGCGGGCGAGAACTGAAAATTCCCCTGGTCTTATGTAGGGTTCACCGCTTGTGGGCTTCTGGAAAGCTGTTGTCGGCTGTCGCTCGTTTTTTTTGTCTGGTGAAGAAGAGGGAAAAAACGTGGGCTAGCTAGCTGGGGCCTTGATACTCAGGCTGGCACAAATGCCCTCTGCCGACAACAGGAGCTGATTGTATGCAAGAAGGGCCCAGTTCACGAGGCGTTAATGTTTATCAGCAAGCACATTTAGCGATTTCGTACGAGTCCATAGATGGTGAAACTACAAGGTAGAAGGGAAGCTAGAGAGAGGTATCATCTGCCCGTAAGCTACGTCAAGAGGAAAGAGACGCCGGAGCCATGGACGAGGAGAATCCAATTCAAGGTCCAAAGTAGTATCCGGGATCTCGAATCTAGAATCTAGACTATCTATAGTATATGCGAGGTAGCCGTAGACTGTCGTTCGCAGCAAGGCTGAACAAGGCGGGCCAATGGCAGACGTCGCGATTGTGTGTCGTCGAGGCAAGCTGTCGTCATGCTCCCGCATCCCCATGGGGTAGAATCGCGATGCGGGGGAGCGCTAGATGCGCCCAGGCGGACGCTCTGCCCCATCTGAGATTGTCCTTGTCGAATCTGGCATCCTGGGGAAAAGCCTCCCTGCGTCCTCAACTGCGCCTGTTTGGCGATTTCCCTGGCCATCATTCTTTGGTGTCGTGGGCCGCCGAAAAAGCATCGCGGCCCACTGCGTTTTCGGCGGCGCTAGCTTGAAGAGGCAGAAAACTGCAGACTCGTCTCGCCGCTAAATTTCCTATTTGCGTAATTTTTCAGTCTTGGATGTGGATATGTCTGAAAAGAGTAACATCGGCCTGGTGATGGCTCCTCATCCTGGGCAAAGCTGCTTCAATATTACTATGGGGTGCTATCACGGGCCTCAAAGATGCACTGCTACAGCGTTGACAGCTTTCCACGTGGTCAAGATGCGTTTCTACAGCTACGGGTATTTCTCAGACAACTTACCGAGGGAATCTTTTCTACAAACATAATACAAATTGCGTACCTACATAAATCCCGCAGTTGTCAAATCACCAAAAGACCGTGTGAAATCGCATATACTTGGATGATAAGTTTGTATTTCCTGTTCAGATATGCTCACATAATGAGCTCCCTTTAATGCCTGTCTATATCAAGCGCAATGCTAGCACCCCAAGGTGGCCAGGTACTAAGCATCGAAAGTGGCTTCAATACCTCCAGTCTTATTGTCCAAAAATTCTCGTGTCTCAAGATTGAAGTTCCTGATAATACCGGATACTAAAAGAATATAACCATAGTAGCAGATTCTAGAAGAAGGTAGCAATAGCCGCAGTAAGCAGTGACGGTAGCAGATATTTAAAGCACTTGGTATCTACTACCTACATATAGGCAAGCACTTGTTGTAGTGAATAAAACGCTTTCCTTCGCATCTTGTTCTGACACTTTCAATTCCAGGCAATCGCTAAAGTGCGAGATGCCCCGTTTGGGGTGCCGAATAGCTACTCCAAAAGTGTTCTATCTCGACCCCTGCAGTAAGCACCATGGCCACTCTCTCTGTAAATACATTATTCGTTCTGCCATGCTGCGGTACTACCTGTTGGCTCGTGAGCCTCTATGTACAGGCATATTCGACCAGTGCTATTTTGTTCGCTTCAGCGCAGTGAATATTGGACAAATGCAGGTTTCAGCATCATCTTGTACTTGATTTGCACAATGAACCGTTTCCAGAGAGGCTGTGAGCGTACAATACGGCTGCGACACGTGGCATGCAGCATGGGGGTACTTGTACATAAGGCTGTGCAGAGAGAAAAATTTCTCGCATTAACATCTGAGAAGCATTGAGAGGGCTACTATGCTGCGCTCAACAGATCACTCCTTACAGAGTCCTAGAGAAGATTTCGAGACGCGATGGGGGAAATTCACGGCCAAGAGGCCAATAATGTCTCTCGGAGCGGTTTGTTAGACCGTGTGAAAGCAAAATTCAGGCGTCAACCTATTGCCTCCGCGACTACCCCAGACAACCTGAATACAACACCGTCTAATCTTCATGCGACTAATTCCACTTCGCCAAACTCTGCGGCAGTTGCTGCGCACGCCGTTGATGAGCTTCCGCAACCCTCAACTGCAACAGTCTCCTCCAAACTCAGCCCAGATGATAGTGAGCCCGCCCCATCCAGCTCGATAGTACATGCGGCGGACATAGGTGATAAAACCCCGTTGGATTGTTCATCCAATTTCCTAGGAGGAAGCAGCTTATGGGAGAAAGCCTACAATGCTGCGACTCCGAAGACAAAGAAGTGGATTGACGAGGTTTTGAGGCCAAATTGCATGTTGAAGTCAGCCGAGAGTACACAAATGGAGGAGCTCATCGGAATTGTTCGAGAAATAGAAAAAAGACACCAAGAGCATGCACTTCAAATTCCAATAGGNGGGAAACAAATTCTTTGGAAAAGTTATGCGCCTCGAGTTATATCTTTCCTCAAAGCAATTGGGGACATTGCCACTCAGTTCGCTCCTGCTCCATCAGATATCATTTGGTCGGCATTGAAGACGGTCTTGCAGGTATTGACTGATTCCACTACTCCTCCACTTAAAGTTATGTTTCACAGCTCGTCTAATNNNCTACAGATGTCCGTCGCACCGGGTGAGGAATCTGCCGCTATTCTAGGATGTTCCGAAAAAGTTTTGAGCATCGTAAGACGTGGAAAGGTCTACGAGGTAATATATCTAAAGAATGCCAACACGTTGGCTCCGGTACAGGTAGATTTGGAGCGCTCGCTTGTCGACGTGTATACAAAATCATTAGACTTGCTTGCTCATGTGGGACAACGCCTCGCAGAAGGATATCGGCATATACTTCTTGCGATCGTCAACCCTGGAGAGGCCAAAGGTCTAATGGCTAGCCTAATCAAGTCCGAGAATGACGTGATCACAGCAGCTCAGGCCTGTGAGATCGTGCGAAGCGCCGACGCCGACGAGCATTTGAACAACATGTTGAACAGCCTCAGCGAGCCATTGATGCAAATTAATGACAGAGTGGGTAACCTTCTTGAAGAGACTGAAGAGAAGGATTTTCTTGAAGCCTTGGAATCTTTTAGCCGCATTGACTTCGGAGATCAACATCGCATAAGGGCCGAATCGAGAACCCCGGGAACCGGAGAATGGTTATTACAACACAGAAAATTCCAAGAATGGGAACAAGTTCCAGCGTCGACAATATTGTGGCTCCAAGGTACCGGTAAGTACCCAAAACAATAGAAGACTATATCCATTTGTCTAGCCATCTGACAGTCTTTGATACAGTGGGTATGGGGAAATCATTCCTTGCATCCAAAGTTATAGATCGATTTCGTCCGAAGACTGGTGTGAGCTATCATCACGGGTCTCAAGATGACCAAGGGCTTGCTTTTTTCTATTGTAATAGAGGCCAGGCTGATCTTCAAGACCCCCTTTCGACACTTCAAAGCTTTGTTCGCCAGCTATATACATCTCCACGCTATTCGAAGATGACGAAGAAAAGTCCTATCAAGCTATACCGTGAAAACAGAAAGAATGGCTTAAGACTAGGATTTGATGCTTGTAAAGAGCAACTCTTAGAATCGGTGAACCTCTACCCTCAGACTATCATTATTCTGGATGGTTTGGACGAGTGCGATGCAACATCAAGGGGCAAACTTATCACCATTTTGGCTCATCTCGTCAATGATGCTCAGCATCCCGTGAAAATCTTTATCTCTAGTCGGCGGGAACAGGATATCGTGAAACTACTCCCAGCTGGATCAATTATCGAGATCGATGCTAATGATAATCGGGATGATATTGAGAAATTCATTGAGGAGCAGATGGGGGAGATAGAAGGGGGAGGGATGTGGGAATCCATCCCAAAAGAGCTAAAGTCAGAAATTAAAAGCACTCTTTGCAAAGGCAGTGATGGCATGTAGGTCACCAAGAATGGAACCATATTTTCATATTTAACACACAATTAACATTCGCTTAGGTTCAGATGGGCTTTTCTACAAATGGAGCAACTATCGAAATGCCATCAAGCGAAGGAAATTAGAGATCGTCTTGGAAAACTTCCAATGTCTTTAAACGAAACTTACAATTTACTCTTCAACGAAATGAGCACCTACGATCAAGAAACGCTACGGCGTGCAGTCATGTGGGTGATGTGTGCTTACGAGCCTTTATCAAGCAACCAGCTGCTTTCTGCTGTTCGGCTCTCCATGAACAGCGACGGAGAGAGCCATAATATAGAAGAAGAACTTACGGAGGAGACTCTTCGCTCAATCTGCCGCCACCTGGTTGTTACGGATGCTAAGCGAGGTATATGGAAGTTTCCGCATGCATCTGTCATTGAATACTTTGAGACAGTGCATGAGTGGACAATGGCGAAAGCACATCGTTTTGTCGCTAAACATTCTTTAATCTGTCTTATCCACGGCTATTCTATGTGGGGATCGTCCACAGACCTCGAAGAAAATAATGCAATACCAATAGACAACAAAAGGAATCCTCAGCACCCAGTCAGCTATCTTCAAAAGTATGTAAGGAGATACTGGTTTCGACATGTTCACCTCCTTGAAGGTTTACAGCCTCATGACGCTCAATTGTCACGGTTGATTAAGTGCTTCATGGGATTCAACAGCCCTCTTCAACAAAGCAGTCAGCAGTACCGCCGTTGGATTGAGCACGCGCAAAAGGGCTTCTCCACACCTCAATATGTGATGTTTAATGGTCGAATTCTGATCTTTGATGATCTTTTCCCCTCGACAAACCCTATTTTTGGTGCCTGTGTCTTTGGTTTCTATCATGTTCTACAGGACTGGTGGTCAGCTGGCGTCGATATCTCACAAGTCAATGAAGATGGAAAAGACCTTCTCACAATCGCCGGAGCATATAGACACCAATACCTTTGCGAGGAACTGATAGGCCTTGGGGCGGATGTCAACAGGGTGCTCTGCAATGGGGAGACAAGCGCCCTGCAGGCCGCAATTGGGGCAGATAATGTCGATATCGTAAAATTGTTTCTTGACAATAATGCCGACCCAAACCTGCCTTTAAACAAACCCTTCCTCTGTGAGTGGGTCGATGATGAAGCAATTATTAGGGCTCTTCTGGAGGCGGGCGCAAATCCTGATGTGTATTATCCTATTGGCAGTCCTCTTGAATTGGCTGCATGGGGATCAAAATATGAGCGTGCGGCGCTCTTGATACAGCACAAGGCGAGTGTTGAATTTTTTTCCACAGACGGATATTTTGGGAGTCCCCTTGCCGCAGCCGCGTATGGAGGGTCAATTAAGATTGCTCGCCTGCTGGTTGAGCATGGAGCTGACGTGGATGCCCCTCTAAAGTACGGTTATTATGGAAGTGCTCTTGCAGCAGGAGGTGTTGGATATGCCAGCGTTCAAATGGTCAAGTATTTGATCGAGGAGGCTGGTGCGGATCCAAATATTCTATCCACAAATCTGCCATCAATCCCTCCAAAGGCTCATTTTCCTCGCGAGGCGTATAAGAGTGGGAAATATCTAAAAGAGAATGGCTATGTGGTGGATGAAAACGTTTTAAGAAAGGTTAGCATGTGGCCAAAAGATCCATGGATGGTTGAAGCCTTCGAGATATAAAAGGAGTCCAGTGGCTATTTAGTATAAGCAGAGTCCGAGTCAATACCAGGTTCCCAAGGCACTACTACGCTTACCTATCTGTTACAATTGTTATTCTCTTCTAGCACCTGCTATGGTATATTCCTCTAATGTCTATTATTGTCGCCAGCTTAAATGCGATACTTTTATATATCCAACCCAAGTTGCTGAATAGGTGGCCACTCCCAAGACATACGGCCCATCGGTATCAGTCAGCGGTAGTTACGTTACAGAAACGACTTGGCTTATAGAATCATGTTAAATTGCCCCCCATAAAACCACTTTTTGTCCATGGAAAATGCAATCCATGTCTTTTTTTCTCAGTCATCCACTTCGGAGGTGCTTCGGAGCTTAGGTTAGGAGGTACGAGTATACAATATACTAGACTAAGCTGAAGCTCTCCGAGTCTCCCCGCAAACCTGCTAGAGCCCTATGAGGCTTTGTGTAGAAAGTAGTCGAGCTTAGTTGCTCTTTAGTATTGTGCATGTACCACTTGTACGCTGCTGTGATGCAAGGGCGACATGAGGCTTGATTAATCTGACTATAGGTACATGTAGATTCCGGCTCTCGTAATAATCTTGAAAATCACCCAAATCAGAAAGGGCATTTCACCATTCGCAATCATTTTTTTTTCTGTCCTCTTGACTTCCCCGTTTCCACTTAGCGGTGCCTGTTATTCCGAAGTCACTAAACCAACCCCAGAAGGGCGACCCACCAGAATTTTCCCCAGAGCCCAGCGACATCGAACCACCTCCGAAGTTCTGACTGTACCTCTCTCTTCGGTCTGACTACAACCAACCTCTTGGCCTCTCTGTGACTGAGCAGCTTGACGAGCCTCAGACTCTGCGGGATACTCAATTGCCCTCTATTTTATTCTGCTCTTCTCGCAGATCTTTTCGCTCTCTTTCTCCCCTCTCCACCTCGCCTCAGATTCCCTCCTCCCCCGCGGAAATTATGCTGTCCACTCTTCGAGTTGCCAGCAGGCGAGTTGCTCTGCGCCCTGCGCGCCTGAGCCTCGCCAGCCGTGCTGCTCTGTCTACCTGGATCAACGTGCCCCAGGGCCCTCCTGTGAGTTGAAAACAAGACTGGCGCTTTCTGCGGTGACTGGCTGACAATTGGGCGTAGGATGTAAGTTGACCACGAACGAGGCCAATCGGGCCTGACACCACCCGGCGGTCGATATATACCCTCACCTACATATATATACGAATATATATGCTTCAGTTGCACCAGATGGACTAACAAGAGTCTCAATTCGCCTGTATATAGGCTATCCTTGGTATGAATACCCTTCACTGACGTCTGCCCTCTGCCCTCTACCCAGTAGACGCAGCCATCAAGCTTCCTTTCCAAGCTGTTCAAGCCGTTCAAGCCTGACTAACTCACCTTCTTTTTAGGCATTACCGAAGCTTTCAAGGCCGACAAGTTCGAGAAGAAGATCAACCTCGGTACGAATACCCCTTCACTCTTTCGAGCGGCATCCCAGGAAACCCGCATATCCAAATGCGCCCTCTGGATTGGGCACCGCNNNTTTACGGCAACGCCGGCTAACCATATTCATTGCATGGTTTTAGGTGTTGGCGCATACCGTGATGATGCTGGCAAGCCCTACGTCCTCCCCTCTGTCCGTGAGGCCGAGAAGAAGATCATCGACGACAAGCTGAACAAGGAGTACGCCGGCATCACCGGTGTCCCCGAGTTCCCTCCCCTGGCTGCTAAGCTTGCCTACGGCCCCAACCAGGATGTCCTCGACCGTGTTGCCATCTCTCAGACCATCTCTGGTACCGGTGCCCTGCGCCTTGGTGCTGCTTTCCTCCAGCGCTGGTACTCTGGCGACAAGAAGATCTTCATCCCCAACCCTTCATGGGCCAACCACAAGGCCGTCTTTAGCGATGCCGGCCTCAAGGTCGAGACCTACCGCTACTACAACAAGGAGACCATTGGCCTTGACTTTGAGGGCCTGGTTGCCGACCTCAAGGCTGCTCCCCTGGGAAGTGTCTTCCTGTTCCACGCCTGCGCCCACAACCCTACCGGTGTCGACCCCACCCCTGAGCAGTGGAAGGAGATCTCCAAGGTCGTCAAGGAGCAGAACCACTTTGCTTTCTTCGACATGGCCTACCAGGGCTTTGCCAGCGGTGACACTGACCGTGACGCCTTTGCTGTTCGCTACTTTGTTGAGCAGGGCCACGACATTGCCCTCTGCCAGTCATTCGCCAAGAACATGGTAAGCACGGTCATANNNGATACCCTTCATGAACCTCCATCANNNGTGGTATTGATATGCNNNTCCACCTTTGGTCTCTACGGAGAGCGTGTTGGTGCCTTCTCCCTGACTACCGCCGACGCTGCCGAGAAGAAGAAGGTTGATTCTCAGCTCAAGATCCTCATCCGACCCCTGTACTCCAACCCTCCCATCCACGGAGCCCGCATCGCCTCCGAGGTCCTGAGCAACCCCAAGCTGTACAAGCAGTGGCTTGGTGAGGTCAAGGAGATGGCTGACCGCATCATCACCATGCGCGCCCTGCTCAAGGAGAACCTTGAGAAGCTCGGCTCCAAGCACGACTGGTCCCACATCACCAGCCAGATCGGCATGTTCGCCTACACTGGCCTCAACGCCGAGGAGATGGAGAAGCTGGCCAAGGAGTATTCCGTCTACGCCACCAAGGACGGCCGTATCTCCGTTGCTGGTATCACCACTGCCAACGTTGGCCGTCTGGCCGAGGCCATCTTCAAGGTCAAGGGTTAAGCGTTTAAAGGAGGGGAAAATTACATTAGAAAGGTTGGAATAAAAGGGAGAGCCATCGAATTGTTTTAGGACAGCTAGAGGGGCTTATTCAATCTGGAAAAGCAAAATTGGCTTTGCTTTAGCTGCCAATTCACTGTGTTGTAATAGTTGATGTAACAATATGACGAAGGAATGTCTCTGATGATCACATTCTACCTCTTGCCTCTGTATGCCTTTTCTTCGAGGTCTTGATTCTAAAAAACAAAAACAGAAAAGATTACGCACGCTATGTAAGTGTAACAAATTGCTCATCGTAAATCATGAAAGTCGTAATCGGTCCATGTCTCTCTTGGCCTCTTCCCCACGCTTCCCAACATCTTTGTACAAAGTGGGCACATCCCTACCATCGTCTTCATCTTGTGATGATTCGCTGTGGGAATACTCCTCGTGAGATTCCAGCTCGGCTTGCAGCTTCCGGGCCCTATCCGAGATGCGTCCGTTGGCGTCCTTCAGATGAGTAACGTAATGCTGCAGCGCGAGTATACTCTCTGGCGTATAAACTTCCTTTCGAAGCTTCCACATCGTCTGCTCGGCTTGCTTCTCCGCGCGCTGCGCATCAAGCGAGATGTCTGATGCGCGGAGCTCCAAGCTACGGGCAATGACGCCGTGCTTTGCCTCGAGAGATCGTATGAGGCATGTAAGACATTCTGCAAAAGTTTGGAGGAGGTTGGTGAGAGATGTGACGGTGCGTATGCGAGCTGCTTTCAGTGCCTCTTCGGCAGCAGACAGGCTAGTATTGAGAGCGGCGAAATCCTTTGGGAGAGAAGCGATGTGACGGTGAAGATAAGTAGGATTCGTAGCAGGATGGGCGAAACGAGCGAGACCCAATGCAGAAGCGTGAAGGTTGCACGATATCAAGTCGGCGAGATCGGGCAGCAGGGTTTCAAAGTCGGAGAGCGGCGGGCTGGAGAGCAGCAAGGTGAGCGAGTCGTGAGGCAGCGTGTCGACGGCATCGAGGAACGAGGGGAGGACGAGAAGCAGGTCGGGGAGGGCCTCGGGAGTTGATTCGGCCGAGGATTGGGACTGTCGCTGCTGGAGACGCTCGCTGGCGCGGGAGAGCCGTGTGGATGTTGATGATGATGAGGGTTTGGGCTCGGGGGGCGTGGCGGTTGCGATGGCGCGTTCTAGGAGGTAGTGCTTTGCCGCTTTCTGGCGATGTTTGTCCAAGTTCTATAAAGGGGGGATTGTTAATACTGGATAGATGAAGATGAATTTAGAACAATTAATAAAAAGAATGAGAAGATGATGTACCTTTTGGACTGTGGCCCTGTCTTTGGCCTCGTCGTCCTCTTTGGTCGAGCCATCAGGGTTTAAGATGGCCGTGGTGATGATGCGATAGAGCTTTGCAAACTCTGGGTTGCTCTGCAGGATCTTTTGCTCAACTGGAGGGAACATGCCTCTGCACCAATTGAGCAGCCAATGTGAATCGATTTGTCTGAATACTCTTAATAATTATCAAATAAGAAGAAGGGAATAAAAGGGAATGAATTTAGAGTAGCTATTCGCAACACATGCAGTATAGCTTCATCCCCCCGCGAAAGCAGTAGCAGCCCAACCTGGAACTCAATTCAACGTGGGGTTAGCCAAAAGGGACAGCTCAGGTACCTACTAAGGTACTTTAGCGCGTGAAAGAGCGCCGCGGGGTCTCGTGACCTTGTACTCTCGTACCCAGAGAGAGAGCATTCCCGCATCGGAGCGGATCATTTAGATGTTGCGTGCCATTGGTCACAACTGTGCGACTCCAAACAGGCCATTACCAAAATTCTCCAGAAAGTTGGATGGAGGGGTCTCAAGGTGGTTGAATTTCATATAACCGCCCCCAATTGAGCTCACCGTTGTCGCTATAAACCTTCCCAATGGTTTTATTATAAGAACACTCAGCCAACTTCTTCTTTAACCAATCTTCCCGGCACCGAGCAAAAGGGCAGTTCGGTTCACAGCAGCAAATCATGTCGTCGGCGATGCCCTCATTCAAGGCCCTTGCGGCTTCGGCCTCGAGATCAACCTCTCGAATCACCTCAACACACTCCTCATTCCGCCCTCTTCTCTCCCAGATTGATATCCAGTCATCATCAACAACACCCTCAACCGCCCGAGCCTTCTCAACCACAATCTCCCGGCCCACAAAGACGGTAAAACCGCACCGCCTGCCCAGCGACCTCATCCCGCCATACCCCTACGGCGAGCGCCGCGTCTACAAGCAGTCCAACAACGGCCTCTACGGCAGCGCCCGCATCCGCTTCGGCAACAACGTCGCCGAGAAGCACAACAACAAGTCCCGCCGCTTCTGGCGCCCCAACGTCCACGTAAAGACCTTCCTCATGCCCTCCCTCGGCGCCCGCATCAAGACCCGCCTCACCCTGCGCGTCCTCAAGACCGTCCGCCGCGAGGGCGGCATCGAAAACTACCTGCTCAAGAGCAAGCCCGCCCGCGTCAAGGAGCTCGGCCCCGGNGGGTGGAACCTGCGCTGGCTGCTCATGCAGAGCCGCGCCGTCCAGCAGCGCTTCAACGACGAGCGGGTCGCGCTGGGCTTGGAGCCCAGAGAGCTCGAGGACAGGGACGACGTCATTCAGTATGCGCTGGATTACGCCACGCCGGGTCCCTTGAGCTTGCGCAGCCAGGCGACGCTGGCGGAGATGAGGGCTGCCCTGGACCAGACTTTTGTCTTGGGCGACGAGGACTTGGCTAATCTCGAGGGCATCGAGGAGCTGTCTGACGAGGAGGAGGAGCTGCTGCTACGGGAGCTGGATAGGGCTGAGGAGGCGGCAAGATTAAAAGGTGGAAGAGCGGAAAAGCAAAGCATTGAGGTGTAAAAGACTCTCAAAATCCCTTTTTTTAAGAAATTTTTGTATATCATTGTATGTATGTAGGAACTCATCATGTAGAATAAACCCCGCCATCCCGGAGCAAAGCAAATCACACGAAAAGAAAAGACAATTACTAATATTCCGTGTCTCGGATTTTTTTGAACCTGCACAGTACATTGTAAGTGATATTGCTAGACATGAGAGGAATATAGCCATAATCGCAGATACAGATAGGGTGATGTAGCGATAATTTAAAAGTACCAAGTAGTAGTGACAGTAGCAGCAACTTCAAAAACTCGTTATATACCACCCGCTAGATACTTGGGTAAGCAAGTAAATTGAAGAATTCTCTTTACATCCTGTTCAGACATTTGAACCTCACGCAGTCGCAGGGATACTGGATACCCAAAATTTGAGATGCTGGCTAATATTTGCCAAAGAAAATACCTAATATTTAAAACGCCTGATATCCTGAGCGCACAACTACAAAACTTTTTACGCCGCCACCAATCTCATGCTAAAGAAACCTCTTTGAAAAACCTCCCTACCCAAGCCCTCTAAAAGCGGAGATCCCAGCCAATCTTGGGGCCAAGTCTGGGTAATTCCTCAGCAACGCTCTGCACGTCCTTGTCTCCTCTGCCAGAAAGGCAGATGACAAGGTCCTCATCCTTCTTCATCGTCTTGGCCAGCTGAATGGCACCGTAGATTCCGTGGGCCGACTCCAGCGCAGGGATGATACCCTCTAGCTGACTGAGAAGCCTGAAGCCAGTGAGAGCCTCAGCATCAGTTGCGGCAATGAACTTGGCTCGTTCAGCATCCTTCCACGAGCTAAGCTCGGGTCCGACACCGGGGTAGTCGAGACCAGCAGAGACAGAGTGTGTCTCAATGATCTGGCCGTTCTTGTCCTGGAGAACGTAGGTGCGGACTCCGTGAAGAACACCCTTTGATCCACCGGTAAGAGTAGCGCTATGTCTGGCTGTGTCGACACCATCACCACCAGCCTCAACACCCAGAAGCTTGACTGTAGGGTCGTTGGCAAATGGGTAGAACATGCCAACGGCGTTGCTGCCTCCACCAACGCAGGCAACAACGGCGTCGGGGAGCTTGCCTCGCATCTCCATCATCTGCTTCTTGGTCTCGTCACCAATCACGGACTGGAATGTCCTCACAATGGTAGGGTAGGGGTGAGGTCCAATGGCGGATCCGATGATGTAGTGAGTGGTCTCGAGGTCAACAACCCAGGCACGGAGAGCCTCGTTGACGGCATCTCGGAGAGTCTTGCTTCCAGCTTCGACGGCAACAACCTTGGCACCAAGCAGTCTCATTCTGAAGACGTTGAGAGCCTGTCGACGGACATCCTCTGCTCCCATGTAAACTGTGCACTCCATGCCGAACTTGGCACACACAGTAGCAGTGGCAACACCGTGCTGGCCGGCTCCAGTCTCAGCAATAATCTTGGTCTTTCCCAGACGTCTAGCCAGGAGCAGCTGTCCGAGGGCGTTGTTGATCTTGTGGCTACCGGTGTGGTTCAGATCCTCTCGCTTGAGCCAGATGTTGGCACCGCCGCAGTGCTCGGTAAGGCGGTCTGCCAGGTGGAGGCGAGAAGGTCGTCCCATGTAGTCGTAGTATGATCGGTACTCCTCCCAGAACGAGGGATCGTCCTTGATCTTGTTGAAACCTTCCTCGAGTTCGGACAAGCAGTCCATCAAACTCTCGGGGACATACTGGCCACCAAACTCTCCAAATCGCTCGGGGATTTTGCCGTGGAGAGCTGCCAACTGAGCTACCAAAGCGCTGTCTTGCTCTGCCGTGATGCGGTCATCGTCAGTGACAACTGCATTGACAGAGACGGAATCTGAGCTGGCACCCTGGTTGCCAGGGGCGTCCTGAACCAAAGTAACTTCATCCTTGAGGACAGCAGGTCGAGAGTCGCGGCCGCAAAGATAGGCGCAGTACTTCTCAACGTCGGCGTCGTGCTGGCCAGAAGCGGACTTCTGAATGGTAGTAATAATCTGACTGCCGACAACGACACCATCGGCGATAGCGGCGACGCTCTGAAAGTGTTCGTGGGTGCTGACACCGAAGCCGACGGCTGCCGGCTTGTTGCCGCTGTACTTCTTAACTCGGCTGAGGAGATCGGGGAGTGCGGTGTTGAGAGATCCGGTAGCGCCGGTGACACCCTGTCTTGAGACAACGTAGATGAAAGAATCTGCGAGCTGGCAAAGAATCTTCATACGGGTATCTGAGGTTGCAGGAGCGATCAAGGGGACATATGAGAGACTAATATTGATGTGATTGATAGCAATTGTTCCAATGAAACGAAGAAACAGAAGNNNTGATGAGGANNNGCAAACNNNCTGGCCCTTGGTGCAGAGCTTGCGGAAGGAAACGGCCTCCTCCGGGGGCAAGTCGACGACAATGAAGCCATTGACGCCAGAGGTTTGGCAGTCCTGCAGCAGACGCTCCTCTCCGTAGCTGAGAAGGGGGTTGTAGTAGCCCATGAGCATGACGGGAGCCTTGAGGCCGCGAGCTCTGGCCTCCTTGACCATGCCCAGAGTCGATTCGATGCTCACGCCATTTTGCAGCGCAATCTGCATTGCACAAAGNNNGAAAAGAGCTGCAACATATTTCTCTCGACTTCTTCGTACCGTGTTTGCCGTCTGAATGGTCGGTCCGTCAGCAATGGGATCCGTGAAGGGAGCGCCGAGTTCGAGGACATCTGCGGCGTTAGCACCAGCTCTGACTCCNNNTCCATCTGCTTTGCGCCCAGACTCACCAGCTCCTCCCCTCTCCATGGCCAGCAGGATGCCGGGCGTATCTTCCGGTCGAGGGTATCCCGCAGTCACATACGTGACCAGCGCCGGCTACAAGTATTGAAGATCCAATGTCAGCAAATGCCATCATCTCATCACCCCACGATGATACCCCGCGGTAAATCAGTCATAGCTAGGGATGGAAAAAGAAGTACGAACCCGGCCCTGCGCCTTGCAGCGTTGAAAGGTCTGCTTGATGGCTTCCATGATGTCTCGTCTCTTATCTGTGTCGCTTCAAGTATCCTTCACTCAAGTCGATATCGAGTCGAAATCTGCAGTGGCAAAGGGAATCGACGGCGTTTTTAAGGAAGAAACAATTCTGATGCCCGCTGCCCGATTTCCGGAAGAATGCGGTCCGCCCCTCCATTTGCCTCTGCGGCAGGCACTAAGAAACTAGCACCTGCATGAGCCCCGCCTCCCGCAGCTGCAGCTGCAGCCCAGCCCGGACTTGCCCAATGCGGCAATACCCTGCAATCAATGCGAGATGCCCTTCCGATGGGCCTCACATGCGATGCAATGCAATGTACTACTAAAGTCCGGAGTCCGGAGTACATGCCGGTATATGCACATAATACTTGCGCCTATATAACACGGAGTCCGAATAAGGGAGCTGATATTGTATCTGTTACTAGTATTATTCCTACCTTGTGACATTCGTTACTTGACATGGACATCGAATGGTTCCGATCTGACAAGAGTCGCCACCAGCTAACGCCTCTTTTTGACATCTGTCACTGGTAAGCTTAGTCGTATATTTTCAGTATGACTCAAAAAACTCAATCAGACATCTACTGAATCACATTCATAAGCTTATTCGATCCAAATTCAATGCGGAGATTCTTATTTAGGTTTTGCAACTTTGCCAATCTCTCTAAAGATGAAAATACATGAAGCCAAAAACCATCCATCCAAAGATGCGTGAGATATTCCCTGACGCCGACCTTCTATGGTCCTTAAACGCTTAACCATTTTACCAGCAATATTTTTCTCTTTTTTTCGTATGCTTCTTTTCACCCTGCTGAGCCAGCTCTAGCCCGAGCTATTACTTATAATTCCAAGAAATTAAACATAACATCCCTCCCCTTTCCCAATCGTACTCCAACCACACAACCCCCCTAATTCGGCTGAACCAACATTCATTAAAAGGCATTCTTTTCATTGTAGCCATCATATGGGTTGTTGCTTCTCATGTTCGGTCTTGTTGGGCTCGCACCGTAGACAAACTTCTCGTTATTTGCATCCCTCGCTGAGCTGCTGCCCCCAACCGCACCCGAAGAAGAAGAAGCCGTTGGCTCCCACGGGGGTGGCGGGTCTCGAGACCAAGACGACCGCGCAGAAAGCGCATTAGAAATAGGACGTGCATTCTCCTCCTGCGTTGGGTAGCGGATGCCTCCCTCCGCACGGCTGCGCTCGTCCGTGTGCAAGCCCACAAGGGTCTGAATCACACCAATCAAGACAACAATCACGTACACAAGGAAGATGCCCAGCGAGATGAGTGCTTCCTGCACCAGGCTGCTATGCAGCCAGTTAGTGACGTGGTCGACGGCTCCGCTTACCTCATCGGCCGAGGCGGACGAAGGCGAGGAGAGGAAGCTGTGCAAGCCCGAATCGCCGGCCAGAGAGCTGTTGGCTCCCGCGCTGAAGGTGTCGTTGGGGAAGAGAGGGAGGTCGACGTGAGCGTGGTCGTGGACCCACGTCAGCCCCTTTTGCACACTCTCAATCTTGAGCCCAATTACACAGTGAAGGACCGACTTGATGGGCCCCAGAAGGATGGTGCCGTTGAGCGCGGCGTCCAATCCTTCCTGCATCTTGTCCACAAACACGTTGATTGTATCGTTGACCGCCTGCGTTGCGTTGCTGACGTAGCCGAGAAGATCATTGTTAATCTCGTCGTTGAGATCCGTAATGACACCATTGGCACTCGCGGCCCAAGAATCAGAAACGTTCCGCAGGCTATCGACAACGTTTTCCGCAAATGCCCCGACTTCTTGAGTCAGTGCGGGCGTCTTCTGCTGTACAGACTTGAGGAGAATGTACTGGCATAGGCATGCAAAGAACCCAGAAAGGGCAAGCGACAGGACGAACAAGGCAGCCGGCGAGGTGGCATATGCAATGCACCAGCGGACCAGAATCTGCTTCTTGGCGCTCATATTCTTCGTGAACCGAATGCCGTATGACGCAGTGTAAGGCCGAGAAGCAATGTAGATGACGTCCATCGGGTCCTGCTGACCCTGGTTGACGAGTTTGGCGTGCTGCTTCTGCTGTCGCCAGCGACGGATCTCCAGCCACGCCATGGGAACCATGGCACCCACCGCCACCAAGGAGAGAATAACAATGAATGTCACGCGAGCCTTGGACACCATCTCCTGCAAGTTGGTGAAGAACCGGTTCAGCGAGTCGTTATCAGAGCAGAACGTCAGTTCTTGCAACTCGGCACGAGGGAAGGCGCTTTTGTTGAACTCGTATTTGCCATAAGCCTCGTCCAAAGCTTCGCGTAGCTTCTCAAAGGGATACGAGATGGCAGTCTCGGTCAAGTTTTGGACCTCCTCAAACGTGGGGAGTTTGTCGTTCAGCTCCTGAACGCCGCTGACGAATCCTGTCGAATTCAGATGGAAGTCCTTGAGCTCATCGATGGGTTTCGTAAAGTTGACTTTGGGAATCGCCGAAAGCAAGTTGCCAAAGACTGAATCTTCGATGCTGGATGTCATGTTGTTGATGGCCTTTTGCAAGGAATTCGCAATCTTTGAAATATCGGTGACAGTGCCGTTGATTAGGTGGTTGAATGCTTCTGTCGCATCCGCGGTGACGTTGGCAACAACATCGAGACTGCCGTGTATCATAGCCGTGACGAGACATGTGTATGTGGCTGTCAAGAAGTTGATGTAGAAGATGATGATGTTCTCGACGCCGCTGATTACCATATCGAGCAGCTCCACCATGCCGTGGACGCTCTTTTCGACACCCAAAGCAACAAGCTCGTTGACTCCTTGAGAGAGATAATGAGGCATGGAAGCCATGGCGCTGCCTACGCCTTCGACTTTGTCACAGGCAGCAAGAGCCTGCACTTCTGCATCCGCCAGATTCTCTCGTAGCTGGGCTATTAGAATGACGGTGCGAGCCAGGACAATGATTAGGAGGACAGTCCACCGGTTGATCCATATTTGTGAAAGACGGGACCGAAGACTGAGGTAGGGCGTGATGTATGGAGCCGTGTCTGCGCGCGGCTCTATGGATCCTTGGGGTCTTGACGGATCGAATGAATCGACTCGAAGAGTCTCTGGAACATGAGGGAACGGCGGCGGATTCTCGCCGATTCGAGTAGAAGACATCTTGGGCCGATGGATGCTGAAGAGTAGAAATCGTGATATATCGAGAGAGGCCACAGATGGTATTCAAAGTTGGTAATGAAAGTTGTGATGCTCGTTACGGCCGGCCGCTGAATATAAAAAACCAAAGGAAAGTAGTAGTAGTAGAAGAAACAAGAATACCGACGAGAGTAGAGAAAGATGTAAAAAGAGTGCCCAAGGAAAAAGGAAAAAAGATTGTACCAAAGGAAAGATAGACAAAAGAGACTGAACAGAAGGAAAATATTATAGCTATTCACTCATCATGATTCAATGACGCGAAAACCGTGAGGACAAAGCCTTTAAGAACAATAACGCGCAGCAGCAGCACGACAATAAGAAATTCACTGCCAAAGAGGGGCAGAAGTGAACGGCAACTGACACAACCATGGTTCGGCAAACAAGGATCAAAGCCGAGCGCATATTTTCACACACAGACAGTACTTTGCAAACATGGCTTTTTTTTCCCATCGGTGAGATTTCAAAATAGCTGCCCGGAGGCCGTCGATTCGACAAGAGATGCTGCATCTGCCATGCTGCATGTGGATCTGTCTAAGCGCCTGTCAAGTCTGTGTCAGCCAGTCACAGCTCGCGATGCCACCGGAACAGGCACAACCTCAGACTTTGCGAGACCAATTCAGATCTAGCCAAAAAGGCCGTCATTCATGATCCGCAGCAAGGGTTGCCGTTTGGTTTGTTTTGGCGCGCAGCTCATCAAGGCCAAGCCAGAGATTTGCTTTGGTCAGGCAGCAAACACCGAGAAAAGCGGCGGACGAGAGAAGCGCCCACCACCTGAACACCGCCTCTATCGCGAGAGCAATGACGTAGAGATGCCAAAAAAACCACAGCAGGGATGTTTTCAAAGAGAAAACATGATCGACTGGCCACGCGCAAAGCTTGGCAAACCGAAGGATACCAAAGTCTCGAACATGGCCTCACGAGATGGCGCCCAAGTTGCCTCCCCAAGCAGCGGCACGTCACGAGGAACACTTCGTATTCAGACGCAGCATCACGGACAAATTTCCCTCTCTTTCCATCACGCGGTTATTCACGTCACTCCACAAACGGAGTTTGCAACACGTAAAAAAACAGAAATGAGGATATCTTGATCATCAGGTTACCCAAGAACTTGGACTTGGAACTTGTAACAGTGGTTGAGAGCTCTGGTCCAATGAATAGCCGCGCAACAGCGTAAGCAGAGCTTATGTAATGCTCTCAGGCGCCATCTGATGAACGGGATGGAAATTGTAGGACGGCTCTTGGTAGCACTGACTTGGGTTTCAAGTCCATTGTTTCGGTCATTTGAGCAAGTTTTGCTATTGGAATGTTCATAATACTTACCGCTTCTCAAGTCTAGAAGAGGGAGAGAGCTCTAGAGGCAGCGGGCCCTGCTATAGCCGCCCAACAAGCGCCGGCGAAGCGCCCAGAGTATCGACCTCACATACACATACCTCACATGTAATCAAAGGACCAAGTGCTCTCGCGCGAATTCTTCTGCCTATTTATACATGAGATTCGCCACGCTGTTTCTCTGTTAGAGTATTTACTCGCTTTCCAATTCACAACAGCCCGCCACGGTGCATCACCGCCTCTACAACAGCGATTAGACACCATTAATTACTACGCAATCACATACAAGGCCTAGCAAACATTCCAAGTTTGGATGAGAAGATACTACACAGCAATAATGTGCTCTTCGTATTGAATCTAATAGGGGAATAGGAGGCTTGTATGAAGCCTTTGCATTAAATCATTTAAATCAGGAGCATATCGTTCGAAAACGCTTCACAATTCATTCACTCCTCCACCCGACCTGTTCGGGTCCATTAATCGCCCACTGTAATATTTAAACATCAACGTCCTTGTTGGTACCAACAACGACATCCTCAATAGTCTCGTCGGAGAACTTGAGATCCTCCTCGATGGAGACGTGATCCTTGATCTTCAGGAAGACCACAGGGGCGGCCAGGAGGAGAGATCCGGCAAGGACACCCCAGGTGGCGGCGAACATGGTCATGTAAGGCGTGGCAAGAGCGTCAAGACGCCAGAAGATGGCAGCACCAACGGACTGGAAGGACTTGTAGAAACCTATTGACCCAGTTAGCAGAGACGTCCACTTAAAACACATTGAAAAGCCTGCGTGAGGATTTAAAAACTTACCAGCCATGTTTGCAGTCTTACGACCAGAGTTGGACAATGAACCCATCCACCAGTAGATGTTGGTCTGCCAGATAGCATCGTAGAAGCCGTAGAAGAAGTACAGGAACATGGGGCCAATGAAGAGCTTGCCGCCATCTTCCCAGTCAACCTTTTGAGATTCGTAGTCGGGCTGGGAAACGACGGAGCGAGGAGGCTGCATCTTCTGCCAGGCATATCCACCACCCCAGATGGCAAAAGTGAGGACGAAGAGGAAGACAAAGGAGGCCTTGGCACGGGTGCTACGGCTGACGCCAGTGTAATCCAGAGCAAAGCCGTTGATGACGGCACCGATGATCTGGGCGAGCCAGTACAACAGGTTGTTGAGGGATCGGGTGCGGATGTTGAAGGCGGCGGCGTTCATGTCGTTGTTCTGGTAGGTGTAGAAGATGTTGGAGGCGAAGAACATGGGGAAGAGGAGGAGAACATAGGGAGCGTTGTACAGAGTCTCCCAAAGACCCTTGAACTCAGAGGTCCACGAGGGGTTCTTCATCAGGACGATCTTGGTGCCATCCTCACGAATGACCTTGTCAGCGTCAAGCAGGAAGAAGCAGAGGACCAAGCCGAGGAACATGAGGACGATGAAAGCAGCATAGGTGCCATCGCCGACAGTTCCACTGTGGCTGTGGATGTTCTGAGCAAGAGGAATCTCAAACGCAAAGTTAGTATCAAGGAGTTGCCAAATTTTCAAGTACAGGGGGGATAATGATGATAAAGGACGTACTAGAGAGCCAATGACGGCACCCAGGTTGAAAATGATCCAGAAGGTGGCAATGTAGCGACCCTTCTTGTCCTCAGGAGGGTAGGACATCATGACAGCACCCTGGGCGGTCCAGAGCAGACCAGCGCAAACACCGAGGAAAGCACCGGCGAAGATGACGAAGCCGATGTTCTTGTTGTGGTTGTAGCTGAGGAAAGAGGCGCTGTAGATGCAGTATCCGAGACCACCAAAGCCGAGAGTGAGACGGAGACCAAGACGGTTGGCAAAAGTACCAGAGAAGAAACCAACGACGGCGAAGGTGCTGTAGAGGGCGACACTGGAGTGGTCCTGGGCCGTGGGGTCGACCTGACCACCACCTCCCAGACCAGTCAAGGAGTTGTACATGCCGGGGCAGAGGAAACACACGAGAGCGACCAGCACGAGCTGGACTCTGGGTGAGGCATAGTAGATCTCCCTACCGAAGATCTTGTGGCCCTTGTAAATCCATCCGGCAGGTCGGTCATGAAACTCGTTCTGGGCAGCCGCATAGGAGTCGACGGGGGCGACATCCGGAGCAACTTGCTTCTCATCATCAGCCATGGTGAAGAAGTGGCTCTTCTTTCCGAATTGATGTTCTGGAAAGGCTTTTTTCTGAAAATTGTCGAAGGGGGCCTCGTACTGATGAAAGCTCAGTAGAGGTTGACGCTCAATGGGAAACGGAGCGTTCTGTCTGTGGGCGCGTGTTCCAGTCCGAAGCCGTGGAACCGAGGCGACAATTGGGAGCGGATAGTGAAGAAAGAAGGCTCAAGCAGATCCAGAATTGAATCCGGGGGACCTGATGATATATGAAGGCCGCGCAGATCTGACGGGCAATGCTTAGAGGGTAGTATCGGCAGGGCTACCCCATGGATCCCAATTGCTCCAGGGGACGGTACAAACAAAGTCAAGGTTGCTTAGCTGCTAGTAGCCCTCGAGCAACCACTTGCAATTGCTCGGCGCCAAGTGGATGGACGGATGGACGGCGAGGGCTAGGTTGGTGCGGAGACAGAAAGGCTGGGGATCAAGGGACCACAGTCACACCACAATCGCCAGCACTCGAGGAGGTACTCCCAGTACTGGTTACGATACGATTCCTGCACGCGGATCAAGGTGTGAGTGCCCCGTACTCCAGCACTCCAGTACCTGTATGTACGAGATAGGAGTCCGTAGTAGCGGCGGCAGCAAAAGAGTAACACGGTACCTATTACTTTTGCTTGGTCCGTTCGCACAAGTGCATACAACGTGGATCCCGGGGCGTTGGTAGCAGCCAAGGGAAGGTAAGTAATAAGGTGGATAAGACAAAGGTTGCATCACAAGCTACGTGACAATCAGGAATGTGGGAAGGGCGCTGACTAGTGCTCGTACAGGCCGGTAGTACGAGTACAGGTATTGCCGACGAGAGTCAAGTCGAGTCGACGAGATACGATAGCGAGGCAACGGGAAGCTTAGCCAGAGTCAGAAATAACAGAGACGACCGGGGGAAAAAAGAGGCTTTGCTAATAAGCTTTTTTCTCCGAAAACGGTGTGCGGCTAATCGCTAGCCAGATACGAGACAAGGCATTGATTGACTGGCATGTGGTCTTGTGTTTTTGACCGACAAAACACGACATTCTGCTAAGAATAGACATTCTCTTTGTTATCCCCGAGCTCGGAAGGATTTCATGACAAGTAACGAGGTTGCTGCTGATTATGATATCGAGATACGGGCACCATCAGCATCCACGCCTCTGACAACACACGGATGGATGGATGGCATGATACGAAGCGACCGGGCAAGGCGAACGAGCGGCCTGCCTCAGGCGGAAAAAAGTCGTCCATCACAAGACAAAAGAGGAATGTATTGATAAAGAAAAAAAAATAGAGGAGAAAAAATAAGAGCAAAGAGGCCAGGGTCTGGCCACGCCACGCTACTGTAATGTTTTTTGATGAGCGAGGATCCGTGAGGTGGAGCGGCGCCACTCGGCTATGCCGCCACAACAGCACGCGACTTGTATGAAATGCCAGTGAGTCGATTCTCATGAGAGAGATGGGAATAGTAGTTTGCATGGAGGAAGGAATACTGTAGGATCGAGAAAACGTGTGTGCCGTTCGGTCGTCCGAGGGGAGGAGGAGGGCTATCACAGAGGTACCAGTACTCAGCACAGACAGTATGCAGGCCAGACATGGGGTGGCAGATAGAAGCAACCTTCTGGCGATCTCTGCAGATTGGACGCCTCTGTTGGATTCCAGCAGTGAGCGCTGTGGGCACCGTACGTTGGCCCAGAGTCAGAGGCAATGCAACCCATGTCGCGTCTGATATTGCTCTTCCTGCAGTGAGGTTGTGATTCCGCCAAACGACGCCCTTGCGACCAATGCGTGCTAGCAGCAGATGCAGACCTGCACTCTTGGGGCAGGACCCGAGTGCCGAGCAAGGGAACAAGGGAACGTTCTTTTGGCTTTCTCCTTTAGATTTGGAGGGTTTTTGGCTTCTGGCTGAGGGTGTGGTGGCATGGCTCGACGGCTGCATTCGGTGGCGTCGCAGTTTCGGTTGGAACAGCCATCGAGCGGTTCTGCATCTCCAGTCCCCGGATTCCACACCCCAGGTCCTGTTGAGTCAGTGTACTCGTACAAGTACAGTAGGTACTCGGATATACGGCGTACGAAGTAACGAGGAAAGTATCATGTCATTTTCCCTCGCTTCTCGCCGGCCCTTGGCTTTTCTCTCGCCTCCCAGAGACTGGTTTCGACAGCGATAATCCCCTGGCCGCCTCGCAGGCTCACCACGCTACCTTCCTCCCCGTATCGACGGTTACTCTTCGTATCTTGGCCATCAGATGCACAGACAGGCACATAAGCTGAAGGGGGGCCACAACCCAGTCATCAGACAATGCTCCGGGGGAAATGATTTAAAACAGAAGCCCTCTGGCAAACCCCTTGCCTCACCAGCCAAAGGCTCTTGTCAGTTCGCGGATGAAGGCCCGAATGGTCCCAGCAGCTGGTTGGTCTCTGGCAGTCCTGGCCCAGATGCCCAGATCGAGGCGTCCGCCACCGCCCCCAAACGGGCATTAGCGGGCTGGGCTGACAGTCCGCGACCTTTTGGTTCGCTTTTCCAATGGGCTAATCAAGAGATGTGCCGTGGTCAAGCAATCAAGTTCCAGCGAACTGCGCCTAAGGAGGGGAAAATGTCCGGGGCGGGGCGCGCTTCGGCATGGGAGAAGGAAAAAGATGGATGAGCAAAGCGGCTAGACGCTTGATAGAGGCTGCATGCTGATTCAGGGCAGAATTGGAGGCGGTCGCTTCTTCTTCGGTTATCAGATCCGATTCATTCACCTGGTGAGAGACCCAGATTTCTAGCACCACCATCTACAGTATCCTCCCATTGTCCTCGTGTCTAGGACATGCTGTTCTCGTTGCGATACGGACACCAATATCACAGTACAATGGCGAGCTAGTCAACGTGAGAGTGAAATGTCTGGCATCGCCCACCTGCACCTCCGAAATCCTTCTCGAGCGCTTCTCGATCGCACCAACGCCGCCACAGCACGCTTGCCAAGGGCAAATGGGTCACCCGCCTGCAAGAAGCCGAAGCGCCATTGACTTTTCTGTGGCACAAGAAGCAAAGGAGATCGTTTTTAAAGTTGGGTCTACTCCATCCATGTAACGTTCCCTCGTCCCGTCTCTCTCCATCAAGCCATCTACGAGTTAAGTAGTCATAGGGGTTAGGGAGCCTTGGCCCTCTCTCAGCTGACTAACTTTTACGACTTCTAGAAACCGAGCTTCTGTGATCCGTAATTTCCAACGACCATGATTCCGAGATCTGGCTCCGCGATCAGGGAATCCATTCTCAGCTCGGGTCGTCAGTAACCGCTAGAGGCTTGTCGTCCTGTCAGTTGACGGGATGAGCCAATGTTACAAGTATATGCAACTGCATGCAAGCGAGAGAGATTAGCCCCTCCCTTCCTGTTGGGCATCGCTGCCAAGAGCCAAGAGCTGGCTCGTGACAGTTGGACCAGCTAATTACTAAATTCGAGGCCAACAGAGGATTGTACCCTCCGCACTCATTGCTATCGCGGGGCCCCAGCTCTCCCCATACCAGAATGTTTGGAGAAAGCTGCAGTGGTACGAGTAAGTACCTGTATGGAGTAATAGCAGTAGCCGCAATTGCGTACCTGTAATAAGTCCAAGCAACTGAGGCTCATCACCAACACAAAAAACAGCAAACCACAAATTGTTATACTATTCCATCCAATATTCCCATCCAATCTTTCACTCTCTTCTTCTTTTGGGCATCAATCTCCTCTCTCTCAACAGCGTCTTCACCAAAAACTCCCAGAACTTGCCTAGCCGCGATTTTCTGTCGCAATACCCACCTCTCCAGCGCCACCCACCATCCAGATTCTAACCGGTGCAAAGCTCTGCATCTCCGAGCCAGGGAAAGCGATCCTACACATGCACGCGCTACCGTTATCATGTGGTGTGGCCCGTGATTTACAGTATCTCCATGTACAAGTATATATCCATACTGTAGCAGTGCTCGTAGATACAAGTACCCAGAGATAGACGCAGAGAGAGACTCCGTACGGGGGTCCTCGGTAGCCGTCAAACTACGGAGTAGGTTATCTAACAATCTAATTCCCTGTACACACCCTCTGCCGCTCCGTTCACATATGGATCTGGTCCATAGCCAAGAAACTAGTAATTCTAAGGAAATGTTACATCCGCCTCAAAAGACCAACAAAACACACGAGTATACTTTTTTGTACATTACGTACACGCCATTCGAAATGAAAGTGCCATTATTATTGATTAGATCTCCAAGCAACATCCATCCAGCTGATACTGGATAGGAGATAGTAAACGATAGGAAACCACTCGTAAACGCTGCTGTAATTGTCAAATATAGGTAGATAGCGAATAGATTGTCCATGCATGGATCATCATCTCTACCTATCCTCCCAATCCTCACAGCTCATCTCTCACTCACTCACTCCCCTTGCCGTTCCGTTTTCACTTATCAACTCCAGTTCCCAAAAAGCAACAATCCCAGAGTTCCACACAACCATTCAAAGCACGTTACCTAAAAACCAAGCCTCTCCTCCTCACCTAATCCGTCTCTCGGCGCCCAGATCTCACACGTTTGATTTAAGGTTCCCTTCTCCCGGCCGGCTGGCGCTTCTTTGCTTCCGAGGGGTCTGGACGCTTCTTTGCTTTCGAGGGGCCCTGGGCCTAAGCCCAAGCCGATACCCCGGAGAGACAAGACAATAGAAACAAGGCTAACATGTAGCCAAGCATTTCGACACGTCTCCAGCTCCATACCCTTTGTCCTTGTCCTTGTCCCAATGTACTTTACGTTCCATCCCACCATCTTTCACTTACGTGGCCATACGTTTTCCATGTCCGCCACGTGCATTGGGTTACATCTTTCGTGTGCATCGCCATCTCAGCGCTGCCTCGCTCCTCGTGACACATGCTTAAGCGTCGATATCAAAGTTCCAAGGTCTAAGCTAGTACTCGTAGCTTGCAGTCTTCATCACGGATTCTTTCAGCTCCTCTATCGTTTGTTTACTAACATGATATCAAATTTCGTTTCTCTTTACTCTCTACCTTGGTTTAATTTGCCATCCGATACAGATTCTAACTCCATGTACGCAAAACCTTCCATGCCCACAGCGCCCACCTCATCCCTTCGTGACGCCGTCCCATGACCGCTTTAGCATGTTCGCGTTCCGCAATTCTTCCCAATAATTCGCAAAAAAAGGACAGATCATGTATCATCTCAATCAATAGGACTTGCTCAAAAATTAGGCCCTTTTGTGTTCCAACGCCCGTGCCACCCGATATAAAACGAAAGCAGTCACCAACTCCAATACCGCCACCCCGTCCCAACGAACGAATTTCAAGAAAGAAAGAAAAAAACAAAAAGTTATATCATGTAACGAGGCATTAAGAGCGAAATAGCACACCTCCACAGCTCTCTCTCGTAGTCAATAAACCCCATACATGAGGTGAACGGACACAGTCGTATGTTCAGAAGACTTTGTCTGAAGCGAAGCCCTTAATGCCGTTATAAGGGCCCTTCTTTGTTCGCTCGCTCTCCGCCACAGCAGAAACATAGTCGCTCAGATATATATGAGTTTGCAATGCTGATCAGAGCCCAAAGGCTAAGCATTTGCATTTCAGGAGTTAAAAGAGAAATTAACCAGAAACAATGACGGGGTATCAAAATCAAATGTAAGTAGCTTTGTATATGTGTGCGGAGACCGTGTAGAGTTTTTGAGAATGTCGTTCCCTCCGGTGGCCAACCAAGATTCGGGTGGAGCAGGGATCAAGGACAAGAGCATTTCTATGATGGCGTCGAGCTCTGTCCACTGCGCGTCATCCAACCAAAAAGATCGGTTCGAGTAGAGGGGCTNGCTAATGTCGCAGCTGCAGCCGGTGGCTCGGAGTCGCGTTTCAATGATGATTCGCGAGGCTCCAACAAGAGACTCTTTCGATAATAAGTCACCTGAACATTCCCCTGGTCTCCTTCGCGGATGAGCTGAAATTGTGCGGATAGCCATTCCTGCATATCAGGCAGCTCCGTCAACCTGTAGGGGATTTGGAACCGCTGGAGCTCGCCGATGATCTTGGCTGTCCGTGTGTGTTTGTCAAAGTTAACAACGGTCAAGCCCTCCGCACCGTCTCCCTCGGTTACTTGCTTTGTAGACGCATTGCCAATATCGACAAAGGTCAAGTCAGTCAGGTACATGCCTAAGAAAGGCAGACAGGGAGGAACGTGATTTTGCAGCTTAGCGCGGAGAACTTTGTTGTTCTGTCCCGGCTCTACAATGTCCTGTAGCTGGCGGAGGCTGTCTTTCCGCTTCTGTGAGATCGTATCCCAAGTTTTGCGCAGGCGGCTAATGGTGCTGCTATTGAGGGTGCAGATGATAGACATTAAGCCATCGTAGTTGTTGAGCTCGAGGAACTGCTGTGCAATCTTGATCCACTGCTTGATGACGGCCGCACGCTTCTTGAGTTCTGTATGATGAAGAATCGTTTCGGCGACCATGTTTGATAAGTCAGTAGATAGAGAGGACATGGCTTTGACATTGGGAGCATTCACTCCGCCCTTTTTCATCCACTGAGAGGCCAAAAGCTCTTCAGGTAAGATGGAGCAGAAAATGTTCATCTGCATAATGGTCAATTGACGAGCGAGCTCCAGCGGATCAAAGTCGAGTATAGTTGGCGAAGCGCTGCCAGATTTGAACGACTGCAGCATGTTCTGCTGACCCTTTGAAATGATGGAAGAGGGAAGAGGCTGCTCCGTAGGCACATATTGGCCAATGGCCGTGCTTGTCTTGCCCATAGAAGAGACAAGCCGAGGCACCAGCGCGCCTTCGCCCGACACACGATTCGCCAGTTCCAGCAGTCGGGAGCCGGCAGATGGTAAGACGGCATTCAGCCGCTCTTCTGCAAAGGGGATAATAATCGCCAGTGCTTCACGATCAGCGTTATCACGCCAGTGCGATTCAAGCCAGCCCTTGAAAGCATTATATACTCGCAGGCGGACGGGGCCTGAGGTTTGTGGCGATTCCTCTGCGTATTCGAATCGATCGATGAGCGCCTCCGTCAACTGCACGGGGGTGCAAAATAGCCTGAAGGTCAGGAAAAATGTTGAAACGAATGTGGCATCGGGAGTTGCCTCATGTGTGGTCAACCGTTCGACCAATGCCGGGAGCGTACCCCTNGTAACTTGACCTTCTTTGTTGAAAACTAACTCGTGTGCATAAGTCTTCATTAACAGTTTAGATTCAGCCTCATCGGCTTCCTCAGTGGGAATGGAGTGAATAGAGCTTCCCGTAGTGCTCAGCTCAGATATAGAAGGCTGGCTCCGGGGAACCATTGTATGATCAGGAGTAGTGGCGCGTGTCGAGGTCTGAGACACTAGGCTAACTTCTGAGTCCCGGCTCATGTATGTTGTGCTGCTTCCAGCACTGGAACCAGCCATGCTATCAAAGGAGGAATGGGGATCCTGGTCCCGGGCAGAGCTGCTTTCGGTTGCGCTCTGATGCTCTCTAGGCATAGGAGTAGTGGTAAGCTTTGGTAGTTGGGGGAGTGTTCGGCCAATAGATGTGGCAGAAGATGCTGGACTGGATATAGTTTCTTCTGCTACCGAAGAGGGTCGGGACGTCTTGGGAGATTGATTCTGGGGAGTAGACTCTTCGTCAGGCTGGCTGTCAGGGACTTTGGGCAGCGGCTTGTCAAGTGCCACTACGCTTGGCCGTCTGATGGAAGAGCTTATTGAGTCACTCGTAGTATGAGCAGAACCAGCAACGCTAGCAACCTCAGATCTCTCCGCTAATGACGGGGTTCTCGAACGTGTTGCAGTCGCATCGAGAATACTCAAATCTAGTTGCAGGGCGTTGCCGTCAGACTCGAGTTCAAAGTCTCCCGTTCTCTCAATTACGCCCTTGGTTATGGCAACACATTCACCAGCTGCTCGTACACAGCTTGTTGCCGACATTAGCATGATTTTGTTGTCTTGTGGCATAATGATATCTGCTCCCTCTGTTTCCGCATTCGCTAGAGTATCTCGAGCAGCAAATACAAGCTCCTGGATACGCTCAAGCAGGGATTCCCTTGACGATACTAATGCGCCAATCATGGAGCTGCTTTGCGCAGAAACAGCGTCGACAACGGCCAGGAGTTCTCCTCCAGACGTGGCAGACAGCTTGATAGCAGTTGTAAGCTCAGGCCGTGACTGAGATTGCAAGTGCAGACGCCCAATGAATGAGCCAAGATGGGAGAGGAATGTATCATGGCTTTTGCTGAGACGCTCGGATACCAAATGGTGAGGACGGGAAAGGGGTGATGGTCCAGCCAGTGACAGTCGGTGAGCCATATTTGCAGAGAGTCGGTTCATGCTAACTTGAGAGTGTCGGCGGGAGTTGGTGCCAACCTGGGCACTTAGGGATGATAGTCGCTTACTCCAGCGGTTGCCTTGGGCTGGTCGATTTAGAGTTCCTGTCTCTGTGGATGTATGTGAGACGGCATCTCCAGCAGTAGTAGCGGCAGAAGCGCGGTCATCCGTAGCAGTTTGTGTCTGCTCGCCAAACACAGCCCTATCAGCGGGAGGTGTAGGCGGAACGCACGTTTCCTCAATCACTGGCGCCAGAGTTGTCGTTAATGTGATGTGAGCTCGCTTATCATCGTCCATGACGTCGAGAAACCGCACTCCTTTGGTGACGATTTTGAAAGCCTTCAATATCATTTGGTCTACGACGTCGTTAATCTCTTCGGGGAAATCCAATGCCACCAGTTGAAGCTCCTGGAGTCGCTTTGCCGTTTTCACAAGGGAAGAAAGTTCTGATAAAAGCGACTTGCGACATCTCCGTAAAGGTTCGCATCGCTCAATGAGAGTGGATTCTCGACTAAGGCATTGAGTACGCTCNNNTGTAGCATGNNNATTCTGCGCCATCGCCTGTGAACTTATGGCAAC
Organism: Trichoderma sp. BMH-0061; assembly: GCA_030015385.1. Lineage (NCBI taxonomy): Eukaryota > Fungi > Ascomycota > Sordariomycetes > Hypocreales > Hypocreaceae > Trichoderma > Trichoderma sp. BMH-0061. The sequence continues at coordinate 4,387,430 of JARWZN010000001.1, forward strand.
AGTAGGACGACTTACCAGTAGGTATCGCACTCCGCCAATCAGGCCCTTCATAAAATCTTGGCTCTGAAACATGTGCCCTTCGTCAATAGTTGTAATTCGTAATAGGTCCCAAAAGTTAAGCAGTGCTTTGAGAAGATTGCGCATTTCCTCTGGCTCATACGCCTCACAATAGTTAGTGGGAAGCCACCCCCTGGCGCCTGACGCCAGCAGCGTTCCATCTGCCCAGCCATTGGTGTGAATCGAGTGAACTAGAACAACATCTCCCTCATCTAATGGCAGGGTAACGCTAGAATCACTCATTGCGAGAGTAGGCTCAAAGGGATAAAAGGCGCGGAGGAAGTTATGGAAGACAGGCGGTATATGGGACTCTGGCCGAGTGGACAGATCCTCTTGCGAGCCATAGGGAGTCACAGGTGGCGTCATTTGGGAGCCAAGACGTGAAGCGTCCAAGTTTGAATCGCCTTTGGGCGTCTGGTCGTGCGAAGAAGAGCCATTGCTGGCGTCTTCAGGCCGAGACTTGGTGAGCTCCAGGGGAGCCACCTGGAGGCTCGCTCGCATTCGATTGTCGCTCAGCATTAGGGAGGCCAAGGACACTAGTTGTTGTTCAGGTCATCGGATGACAAGTCTTTTGAATCCAGGTCGGGCGAGTAATATCAGATACGACTGAGCCGACGCCGGGTCCGGGATAGTCACAACACACAAATATCCAATAGTTAGAGGGGCGGAAGTTCGTCTCTGTCGCGTTGATGGGACGTGCAACGGCGGTAAACAGACGGTCGTCGTTCTTGCGTGTTAGAGTATCAAAGGCAGAAGGGTTCTTGGTGTGTCAGACAGGGAGATGATTTGATGCTTATTGGAGCAGTCGAGTTGTTGTTCGTGGCGGAATCCAGTTGCGACGGCCTATATTGAGTGTTGTGTCACGGGAGGATGGCTGAATGGAGAGCGGGCAAGTAAGCAAGTGCCTACGCAGGGCTGCTCCTGCTGCTCTCCAGATCTAGAGTTCCGCTTGGTATCGTAAGGTTAAGGTATCTAGTAGATTGCCCTGCGTCATCAGCAATTGAAACCGCACCATGCCTCAGCGATCGCTGGTTCTGTTGTGGGAAGCAGTGCCGGGCCGAGTCTGGAATGAAAGGAGGCCGTGGGAGGCGGGAGGCGGAGCCGAGGAATGAACAACAGTCATTCGCCCGGCAGCTTCCGTGACAACACACGAAGGCGCACGAAGGCGACGGGAATGGCGGAGGCGGGCAGCAGCTCAAGGGCCACTCTGCGATCTTTGTCGCCGCCTTACGCAGCAGCAGTCATGCCGTGCTGGTGCTGGCGCTGATGCTTGGAGGCGGGCTGGGCTGGGGAGGCGAAATAGCGGCAGGGCTGAATGAAAGCTAGAGCTAGCGGACTTACAGGATGGACGATTCGATGCAATGCAATTGACGCCGCAATTAGCATGCGTAAGCCGAGTCGAGCGGTTCGTTGCAGAGCAGAGCTCGGTGCTGACGGCCTCAGGCGATCAGATCAGTTCAGTGGTGGTGGAATCGGAATGCGCTCGACATGCAAGGCGGCGATCCGAGACGGGCAGCGCACGAACAGGGTGTCTTGGCTGGTTCAGGTGCTCCCTGGCCTTTGCTTTCGGGGGCTGGCAGCGTTCTTGCTCCAGGCGAGAAGGGGGCACTGGGGGAAGGCCTCGCTGAGAGTGCGGAAAATGAGCCCAGAGACGCTGCAGTGGGTTCAGCCCTTTTTTTTTCTTCTCTTCCCACGTTGATGCCTCGCGCTTGAGTACTCGCAATTATCGTGCACTCTCTCTGGCTGTGCGACTTTGTACTTCGTCCAGGTATGCTGCAGGTATGCTGACTGTTGATTGGCGCTTGTCTGCTGTGTTCTTGCGATGCCGGCGGCTAGCTGACTGGTTCGATTGGCCGCTTTCTATCTCTCGTCGCCCGCTATCACGGAGATTCGTCCAAAGAAAGAGGTGGGCGCTTTGCTATCAAGCAGCGTTCGAGGATGCCCAACGCGAATCGACAGAGGAAAAAGGTCAGACAAGCGGCTCTGGTCTGGTCTGGGGAGGCTGCTGTTATTGAATTGGACCGCATCTGGCGCCAACCGTCCTGGAAAAAGCTGTTCGAGCAACTAATATTGGGACTTGTTCTACCCACCCAGGTGTTCCTGTTCCGCCTTGCCACCAATCACTCGCCCCTTGGGCAATCCCATCACCACTCCCAAGGCGTGGCTGTCAACTCGTATCCACGCCCCTAGATACATGTCTGATACTGCCTTCGTCACCATATGCTCAGGTCTCTCGCCAGGGTGACAAAAGTGACAGCAAGGCCTAGCTAGATGGCTCCGGGGGCAAGGGAACTACCAAGCGCCTACGCTAAGAGGACAATCCGCAGGGGGTCTGGTGGACTGCCAAGGACATGAGCAGGGATAGACGCAGGGGATTTGCAGACGTCTCCTCCAGCATCACAATGTGGCCCCGGCTGTCCTGTGGCCCATGCTCTCGAGTTCTCCCCGTAGTACCAGCAACTAGATGTCATTGTGTCCCGAGGCGACGGGTGCAACGGTCAGGTCAAACTGAGACTCAAATTGCCCAACTGATTGCGGTAATACGGCGCCTCCGCGCCATGGAAGGCTGTTCTGTTCATTCTGTTGCCTTGCCTTGCTTCAGTTCTCCGCAATTCGATGCCAGATGAACTCTCAGACCGAGTTGGAGTTCGTCTGACGTGTATCCTCCCTACAAGTTGCTCCGCGCGCGTCCAGGGCACATCCAGCAACCCTGATGACCACCAGTACAGAAGCTGGCTTGCGCTCCGTACTCCGTACTGCGCCACGACACACCCAAGAGGCTATTGCTATCACATTGATGCTGCAGGGAGGCATTGGTCAAAAAGTCTGAAAACCGGATGCCATCGCGAACCTCCTTGAATTGCCTCTGCAGCATTGGAAGCGGCCCCTTGAGGACAATATTCTCTCCCTTTTGCTGCGCCTATATGTCTCATTAGCTTTGCGCACATTCGTCGAAGAGGCCGCCATTCAACAAGCCGTGGTCCCGGTTCAACTACTCTTGTCGGCTCCAAGAAACGAGTACGGCTTCGTATCGCATTTCAAATCACTCACCTACCCATGACCGCTAGTGGCAACTAATTTATATCATTTTTTTGTCAAGAATGGCCCTCAATGAGATATTACGAGTTTATCATACTGCTAGCCCAGCGGGGAGATGCATCCAACTTCTATTTCAAGGTCAGCCACCATCATTTGGGCAACGTCAATTGTGGTGGGGATATAATAGAACAAGCCGTGGTAAGTCGGGGAAGCTAATCAAGAGACTCGACTCACCAGGCTGCTGGGTTTCGATTTCTAGGAGGCAAAAAGAAAGAAAGTGACAGGTGTATTCGGACGGTTGTTTCAGCTAACACGAACCAGCCTTGCGCATACAAGGACATCCCGTTCATATGGTTCACCCCCAGCCACACATGTTCTGAGACACCTGAGCCGCATAGGAGTACAATATGATTTGCCTGTCTTATCTCTTCCGTGCGTGAGGAGAGATATTGCTGCATTCAATATTGAAAGTTTAAAGGGAAAGTCGAACATCTGAAAGCACCATTTAAGCGAATTTTAAGGCGCCTGATCATCATGTCAGCCCGCGGGTATGATTTATGATTCATCGCAGTGCGATTTCTGACCAAACTGTGCCATCCCCAGTATTCTAGGTTCGTTCGCCAGCGTAGCGGCCCTCTGCCATGTCACGCATATCATACTACTACACCAAACACGGAGATCTCTATTCACCAACAACGGAGGCAATCTCATCCCGATATCCCGGAACGATATCTGCCCAATAGGTTTACGACCCCGAGGCCACTCGGACTGGTATCCCCTCCCGACCAAGAGTCTATACTCGTATGTCGGCATCATCGGCATGCCACACTGAAGTCTTTCGAAGGCACTACATACTACACGTATGTACAATACCAGGGCAAATCTGATGTGGCATTTGTCAGGCATCATTCATCACTCCATGGCAGATCCCTCCTCTCCCTAGGTGTGACGACATCGCTTCAGCTTTCCCACATACTCGTACACACATAGGTGCTAGGGGAAAGCTCATGACACACGCCTCAGTGGGTGGGCTAGTCCGAGGGCCAAAATGCCGCCCCGCCCGCTTAGATTCTTCTCATTTCCTGTTCTGTTTTCCCCATCAAACCTATTTCCGGCTTGGGCTTCACCTTAACCCATTGTGGCTGTCCAGAACCAGAGTCGACCCTGCCTAAATTTCATATCCCTGCTTCTGGGCGGGGCATGTGAATGGCTATCCAGAAGCGAACGGCTTCAGGGTCAAGCCAGAGGCACTAACGTCTCACATCTTGCTTTGTAGTGTCCCTGGCCTAATCCACGTGCAAGGCTCGTGGAAGCATCCAGTGTAGTGTGGAGGTCGAGCGCCTCTATTTACAGTGCTTGTACTCCGTATGAAGAACACCAATTACAAAGGTGTGTTGGTTTGCTTCTATTCTCGTGCTGGCGACAGCGGTTTAGTGCCTGTTGTCTTTCTCATTTCATCTCTCAACCCTTGGAAGTCCTCAAGTCGACGGCGTGACCGATGCTAGTATATGCCGTGGCGTCTCCTCAAATCTTCCAACAACATCTGAACTTCTACTCTACGCTCTGCAAAATGCGATACGTAGAAAGAAAACCCGACTCCAGGTCTTGACAAATGATTACTAGTTCACAGAAATACCTAGCTATACGATTCATGAGCATTATTAAGTGCTTGTGACGCAGCTTACTCGGCACAGATCATCGGCACTGCTCGTTATAGTTGCAATGGTATGTGAATGTCAATCAACTCCCGCCCGCACCAGATCTACGAAGGGTCAGGCCCGCTGTTGAAGCCGGCCCCCTTGGTGCGGAGCGTACTCCGTAGCAGGTGAGAACGCTACTTCGAACAGGCCCTGTTGTTACTATCGCGTCTCTGGTGTAGCTTGTGCGAGCGGCATCGGGCATAACGAATCCGCATCGCCGCACAGCTCTCCATCCAGCTTCACGTACGGCACTGGGTACAGAAACCTTTCCATGCTAGGACAATAGCAGTGAAATGTTAATTATAGGTGGGCCGACGTTGGCTTTTTTAGCAATATCGGGAAACTGTTGCGCCATGAGACTGGCGTGAAGAAGCGATGGCCCGAATTTCCATATGAAATGGGCTGATTTATAGACTCAGAAACACTAAGTGCCAGGAGCTTTGATGCTACCCACAGCCTCAACTATGCCTGGATATCAACCATGGATATTGTGAACCAGACAACAGATATAGTAATTTTGAAGGGCAAATTCACAAACTCATCTAAACATGAACCTTAACCTGTATTGCATCCTCAGCTATTGCTCAGCTAACCCAATCTGAAATATGTATTCTCTTGCCGGGTAGGCCAGATCAGGTATCGTAGAATCCAATAGAGGTGCTTGATACGCTAGATCAGCACTGTCTTTGTCTGGATGTGGGCCTAGCCTCAGCCTCAGCCTCAGATACACGCAATAACGCAACTATGGGCAACTATGGCTTGTGCTAGTACATACTAGATGATCACTACGAGAAGATATCGGAGTTGCGAAGATAGATGCCTAAGCTGGCGAGCTGGTAAGAAGTCTGCGAAGGAGAGCTGTGCATCAGCCACGGCAGAAAGCTCCACTGGGTTGTACCTCAGCTATCGATTTCGGAAGTATATCCCAGGACAACTCAATATTGAGCTCCCTACTCCGTATACGTGGATCATCTCAGTGACGCTTCGAATGATGCGGGCGTCTTAAGTTGTACACAATTCTCCCTCATTTTTTTTTTCGTCCAGTTTGTTTTCTTTACAGCACCTGTCACGAAAATATCATGTACATGGGCGTTGTTCTGATGTGTCATGTCATTTGCCCAACCCACTGGAATAGCACCATGTCTGACATCGCACTTCTTATTCCCACAAGCACAGGTGCGCAATCCTTTAGATCTGGACGGGTTCGGGACAGGCAACCTCAGCCTACGCCCCTGAAGCAACGCCACCGGCCACACGCCAGAGAATAACTGTCCATACGGATGGCGTCCCGTCTTTAAGGACCCCCATGCGACGAGCTTGGGCAATTTTCAGGTGGCGTCGTTTAGTGCTGTCGAAGTTTGGGGCCTGGGCGTTTGGGCGTTGTAGCCCTGCTCGTGTGCCGTACCGCAGCGCGGAACGAGACGAGACGAGTCTGAGTCAATTCGGGAGTAAATACTTCTTGGGGGCGGAATATTTTCAATTGCGGACGGGATTGAGTTGTGTCGACTGCACTCTGGGTTTGTACGAGAAAAAAGCGGACAGATGAGAAGCCGCAGGATGTGTGTGATCGATGGTACCTGATTCATCATTTAAGATCAGATCCATCTTGAGATGACCGTTAGATGAGATGAGGCCTCTCAGCTCGCCAAATCTCTTCGGCCTACAGCTCAACTTCCCCGTACAAGTTGAGTCTTATCGGACAAGGGAGTATTGGACTAACAATCGAGCTAGGGCCGGGTTGACCTCGCCTATTGAAACTTAACTGCAAATTTGCAGAATCTGTCTGACTGGCATATCTTGTTCCATCAGCCGCATCGCCGGCCTGTCAGAAGCTGAGAGATCAATAACACCGATGACCCATGCCGATGTTCGGATACGAAATTTTGTGGCTTTCACCCTGCCGCTTGGCCAAGAATGAATCCTACCATAATACTATGCCGCTGCAAGTCAACTCTGTCACCGTCACCGTCACTGCCTCTTCGTCTTCCTTCATTCCCGCGGGAAGCCAAAAGCATGCAGGTTTACGTCAACTCGTATATTGGATACACCCGGCCGGCTCCTTTCCGATCGACGGAACCGGGGTCCAGACTTCCACACATGCTATTTTTTTTTCTTTTCTTTTGACAGCTAGGTGGGCGTAAATTAGTGAAACCGGATACACTCACACCGAGAAGCGATGACAGCGCAGGCCGAAAGACATCGGCTAGCGCCAACAATGGCGAGAATTTCAGTCCTGGCTGCTTGAGGCCGACAACACCTGATCGTTCCACCATCTTTTGAGCTGTTGGACGGCTTCACTGTTCGAGACTTGGAAGTTGACAAAGTTCCTGCAAAAACCACCTCTCTGCTATAGCACGCCTGAGCTATGGCCACCAACATTCCGAACTAATGGTGACATACTCGTACGACTTTGTTACGATGGGGACGGATGCAAGGTACCATTTCCCCGATGTACGAAGGACGGGCAGCTGTTACATCGTTGACTAGTAGTCAATGCGGCATCTGATGGATTCGCATGTGAACGCATCATCTGTTTCCACGGCACTTGTGTAGTGTCTGCATGACATTGACAGGCTAGGGTCATTTGCCCGTCGAGTAGGGCGTGGCTACCCCGTACACAACAAAGCCATACCCTCGTCAAAAAAACAACATCTTCTTGGCTTTGTTGAGACGGTACGAGTACTCTCCAGATTGGATCATGTTGAGCTCATAATGCTTCGGCTGACTCATTCGTGATATTACTAGAGGCCCCCATATGTGCAGCAATCGCCTCACCGGTTCTCAGCCACCGTCTGTGCGCCATGCCGTGAAATACAAGCCGATTTTTTTTGTCCGAGACCCCAGCGCTTTACGGAGTACGATATGATTCGCAGGTTCACAAGGAGTTCGGCTCAGCTGAGAGGGGAAACCTTGGTTTCAACCCCAGCCCTCTCGCGTCCCGGCAGTCCAACTTTCTTGCTTCCAAAACCTGTCACTTGTCATGTTGGAGAAGGATCCCTTGCCTATGTTCGTGACTACTACTTGTCAATGGACCCGGAGACTTTTTAGGTTGCTGTGAGACAATGGCCCGTACTATGTCCGTACCTTTAGAACGTCTTGGAGTCGGGATCTCTCTGCGCTCTCCGAATTTATGCCTGCATTGTGCTCAGTATGGAGTAGACGCCAATGGACCTGGGCCGAAATACGTGTAAGTGAGGGGGCACAATACGTATCTCGCTGAGACAGGTAGTTTAGCATGTGGAGTGGTCTTATTCACTATTGTAATCCGTGGCTTGCACGGTAGACGTCTCTGAAGCTCCATACGGATCTGGAGAATCCCTTATTCAGGGAGGATACTATTACGTGTCGAAGAGCCATTACGACAGCGGCCGAGGTAATGGTTTCGTGTAGACAATGCATGTATTTACCCATGCCCTGGGTATTTCGGAGCCTCTCACAAAGGGAAAGAGAGCCGGTTACTACTACACGAAACATATCCTGGTCTGACACATTCTATATAACTGACTCGAGGAGTCCATAGAATTTGTGATATGTATGCATGAATCATGAAGTAGTATATCCAGAACGGTGGCGTGTGACGAACCTTGACATGCCCTGTTTGACCTGTCACCGCCACTATCAGAAGCCGAGATCTGTCAGTCTAGATGTGCGTCCCCCACCCGGTTCCTGCGTATCATAAATGCAGCCAAGCAAGCCATCGTTTCTCACGAAAATGACAGATCCAGTGTCCTTGTTTTCGTCTATTGATGGGGTGGCTCAGTAATAGTGAACAATACTATTGTCATGGTTCATAGTTATTGTTAACTCACGCTGGCGCATGCTCCGAAATAGTGGTTTACTATATTGAACACTCAAACGATATAGAATGAAGATGATGTAGTAAAGGGTTGTTATTTACTCATGAACACGGAGATAGCCGTTCTGCTGTTTTATATGGGCTGAGATCAAATGCGGGTGGCAGCGAAGTAAGAAGCATGGAGACAATATGACGAAAGCTTTGTGTACGAATATGCGTCTATAGATCATGAGTATGTAGGGAAAATAAGTCACTCTATATAAAGGCACAAAGCCAGAGCCTGACATGTAGTTTTTAACAACATATTCGTGCCAATTCCCCGTCGATAGGAAGACGCTGTCTCTTTTATAGACTATAGAGGCGGATTCCTCCTCGGCCATCTGAGGCTGGCGATCATCACCCATCATCTTGCTCATGGACTGGCTCTCCTGAATCAAAGGTCTATCCCTTTGCTGCCTCGTTCATGTTGTTATCAGTCGCATGTTTCGTGACATGGATTGTGTAGATGTATCCTTGAGCTCCGACTAAACGAACGCGAACAACTACATTGTCTGAGGCGTGCTTATCGAGACTCAAGGTAAATCGCTTCCTGTAGCATGTCCATGCGGGACAAAGTCCTTGTGGACTGTAGCTAGAGCATCCGAGTTAAAGTCGCTAAGTTTATACCGTAGAAGTCCCGTCATATTTGATGAGGCAAAAGGTACAGAGAAAGATTTCGTTAAGATTTGGGAGCAATACCGCGCATTGAAGAAAGTTTGTAAGAGACTCTCTCGGAACAAAGAAGAGACCNNNATTCCTCCTACGAGTGACTGGATTCACGGCACTTTTAGTCTCTGTTTGCCCCTGCAGGCGAAGGATAATTATGCTNNNATGGAATATATGTTCCGTTGTCCGATGCGTCATAAACTTGCAGAGCCGCAGTATCTGGGGACGATTGATGAAAAGATGCGTTGTGAGGTAGGNGCATATGCCTTGATGCTAGATAATGACTTGAATGTTCGCATTCGCTGCATCTACGGCTTCGAACTCACACCATCGTTTGATAAAGGTTCATTTCTGATGAAANNNGATTACAAATCCTACACTACAAAGTTTATGCATCAAGGAAGCGATGACAATGATAACGGGCCTCACGGAGAATCTAATGGTACCAAAATAGCGTCTTGCCAACACACAAGCGTCTTAGGCTATGTTACTCACCCAGCAGGGGACATCAGTTTCTCCATCACCTACATGTTGCTCNNNTATATGAGTNNNTATATAGGCCACTTGTCACAACTANNNGATTGCTCTCATGACGATTACAAGTTGTTTCAAAGTATTTCTCGGATCATTCTATCTCTTGCTTGTATACCTCACGCTTATATCGGCTTAATTCAACTTCATGACAGGCTGAACACCCTTTTACGTGGTAAAATGCTACCTTAGGTATGTACCTGTTATAATAATTTCCCGTGAGGCCGTTCCAAGAGGTTGAGTGAACAAAGCCGGTTTTCAGCTGCTATTCCAAGCATGCAGCTGGCATCTACGATGTCAGAGATTGGTGGTAACGAGAAGAGTCAAAGAGTCAAGTCTGAGGGTTGCACGGCCACTATCACTGACTACGCAGCTAGGGCCATACAACGGACTGTATTTATCTCTGATCTTCCTAGAAACAAAGGGGCTACGCCTCCTTCTTATACCTCTGTTCAGTCCGTCAGGCCAGCTGGCTTGCTAGTTGAGAACTCTGACGCCTTGAACAGTGTTCAATGAACAAGAGAGTGTTCCCTTTGTGAATGGCCCCTGACATACAACCAACATCTATTGACGTTCACTACTTGTCCTTTGGCTATATAATAGGGTAGCTATGTCCTCTATGAGTAATCTTCAAGTCTTCCATTCGCCTCTCACAATCCCCTACTACTCTCTCAACGTTTATTACAGCGACACTCATTTGTTAGCGATCACAGTACCGCAGTGTCGCGGCAACTTTATCATGCAAGACACCCTAGAGGATTTTGACGATCTACCCGCTGCGGATGACTACATTGGCCAGCAACTATGGCTTGCCGAAGACGATCGAATGTCGATAGAGGAGGCAATTCAACAGAATGACTTCGATGGTCTGCAGGAATTCGCTGACAGCAAGATATCTTTCATCAATGAGTCCTATTCTCGCGAGGGGAAGTCCGCTGAGGAGCTCAAGTATCAGCTACGGTGTCTTTGGTACGTCTACTATCAAGTGGGCAAAAATATTTCCCATACAAGCCCTGAACAAGATACATGGGTCCTGCATATCGTCCGACTTCATGGGCAAGGGACTTTGACGCGCCGAGTACAAAGCAGTCACAACGGTGACGAGCTTGAGATCGCCATGACATCTGCTGGCATTATTTGGGAAGATCTGCCTTTCTTCACTGCGGACGTGACAGACTTCTGGGTAAAGGATTGTGCAACTATGAGTGCTGACCAACGCGTCGACTTCTCTTGCTTTCTTGCCAAGCTCGCGTCCACCGGGGTAGACGACAATCTATGCGGAATTGCTTTGTTAGTTTTTAAGGATACTTTCGAAACTGTTCGTCCATTGGGCAGTTTCAACGATCAGAGTGACGAGGATCCTCATAGGTATTTACGTGATCTGACGATTGGCGCTTTATTTCTAGCTGCGTAGACTTGGTTGCTTGTTGCGCACAATAAAATCATCCAATAGTCAGACAAGTTGTTGAACAGCTTCGATACCGTCAGGCAGGACGAAACTACCTTCACCAAATCGGAGCTAGGTCGCAGATCATCAGCGGCATTTAGTCCCTGGCGATGGATGTATTGGTTGAAAAGAATGGAGGAGATCAAAGAAGAAGCAGAACAAGCGGGGAAGGCACCCTTGCCAAGAGCGCCTCGAATACCATGGTACAATTGTTGAGGAAGGTCGAGGACAAGGACACAAGGGTTCAGAGAGAACTGGAGGCTGTAGGAAATTTGGTCAAGATTCAGCATCACTTTAGCAGAAATGCATGTTAATCACAAGGACGACGGGGTCAAATGGAAGGGCTATGTCGGTACTATAAGTCTAGAATAGGGCTATGCTGAGAGATATGTTTCTGAGAGAAAGGTTACTGATAAGTTATATTGCTGCACCACGTCATATATATATATATATATATATATATATGTTTATTTATTTTGTGTGTTTCTTTTAATCGAATTTTTAAGTTGATAAAATGTTTACCCCGTCTGCGTCTTCTCAATTGGAGGGCGTCATACTGCTGCTGCTCTCCTTAAGCCATAGTCTGTTACTAATATACAAGTTTGTTAGACTTAGTGATGATGCAATACATGGATATGTACCATGGGTTGTCTTTTTTCAGAACATTGAGTTCCAAGGTTGACCTGTGTGCTGTACCCGAAGCAATCAAATGTTACCCGGCCTTGAATACTCTTCGGCGTGATCACAACTTCGCCGAAAGGCATCAACCCGGACCCACACGGCCGGAATTCTACATGTATATAGCCTGGTTTACGCCTCCATGACAAGAGAAGGATCATGACGCAGAGAACAATTCATGTATTCAAGAAGTAGAAAACAAGTTTCAGAATGTCGGACATTACACTCGAATCGCACAACTTGGGCGTTACGCATGAGCGCCTCCGACTAGAAGTTGATAGTACGTCAATTGAGTTGGCCCTCTTCCGACGTCTCGGCAATCCTACTTCGATACCTATCCTGTTTCTACACGGATGGGGCAGTTCCAAGGAAGACTATGTTGATATCCGATTCCATGCAGGTTTCTCTGAACAGCCATTTCTTGCGTATGATGCTCCCGGGTGCGGCGAAAGCTGGTGTGAAGATCTGTCCAAAGTGAACATCGGCTTTCTCGTCAAAACGGCAGAGGCGGTGCTGCAACATTTCCAAATCCTCGAGTTTCACGTGGTAGGGCATTCCATGGGTGGCCTAACTGCCCTTGAACTGGCTTACCGCAAAACCGAGGCGATCCGCAGCTTTGTCAATATTAAAGGGAATCTTGCGCCAGAAGATTGCTTCATCAGCCGACAGATATTTGATTGGCACAGCGAGGATATGGATGAGTTTCTGAACGAATTCATTCTTCGCTGCCGTCAGTCTCCGTTCTACTCCGCAGCATTGTATGCGGCTTCAATTCGACAGAGAGTTCAAGTTGGTGCTATCAGAGGAATCTTCGAATCCATGGTGCATTTATCCGACAGCGGCAGTTTACTAGCTAAGTTTTTAGCCCTTCCATTCACAAAGGCTTTCATGTTTGGCGAACAGCATGCGAGTCTTTCGTATCTCCCTAAGCTGGAAGCCGCTGGAGTTGGGCTGGTCGAGATTCCCAGTGCGGGCCATTTCCCAATGTATTCTAATCCTATGGCTATGTGGGCTGCTATTCAGGATATTATTCAGAGAGCCAACCATCAGAAATCTGATGGTACGAGCAAGGGGCAACTACTCGAGCAGTAGCCGAAGAACCAATGTATATATAGTAAAATAATTTGTCTATTATAGCCTTAGAAAAACGTGTCGGAACCGGTTCCGGAGGTCATCATCGGCCAGTAGAGTCCCTGTGTGCCATCTATACTCAATGAAGCGTCGATAAAATCTAGATCTGGAATCGACTGTTCGAGCAGATCATGGAAAAATGGTTCTGATAGTACCATGTCTGCAGCTATATCTTGGGATGTAAGCAGCGAGGCGGAACCACCGCCTGTGATGCCTCTATTGTTCTGAGGCTGCATGGACGTGTTATCTCCACGTCTGTCTTGCAATTTAGCCTCTTCGGATGCAATAAAAAGCTTCATGGCATCCACATGTTGCTTAAACTCGGCAGCTACGAAATTCCCATTTTCCTTCAGTTGTGATAGAAATTGTACCGCCGTGTCAAAAAGCTCTCCATCACTTTGACTGCCGTTTTGGTTCAGCAGACTTGAGATTGCCAAGATTGTTGCCGCTGTGAAGAGATACTGCGTATAAAAATAGTCAAACATCATAAACCTTCCGTTGATCCAAGAGTCGGTGAGAATATGGTACGAGTGTCTCGCACATCGTACGCAGGCGTCTGAGAGTGTACTTGCTGAACCAGGAATGTCCGCCTCGTCTCCCGTTTCCATGACTTTGAAGCGTGTACGAAAGACGTGGAGCAAGACTGGGCGGGTGGCAAGGATCACGAGCTGAAACATTATTACNNNTGCACANNNCCAATCATAATTGGGAGCGAAAGCACTTACTTGATTGAACCGTAGATGCAAAGATTCTGCCTGGTGTTCTGCCATATCGCTTTTCGTTGGGTCAATCTGCAGTGATGACGGAAGATCCTTGAGCCATTGTCGCAGTGCGGACAAGCTATCGTGAACTCGTTGAGATAGTGCCGTCTTCTGAGAACTCTTGCCGTATATCGAGTTTAGTATAGTTCCAGATATCCTTGCTAGACCTATCATAGCTACAGAATAGGAGCAATCCGGAAAGTCGCTATGTGAGAGCTTATTTGATGGAAGATCAAGATCGATATCACTGTCCTGAACAGCAAACGGATACCCCAGCTTCGTGGCCCACATTCTATCGAATGTATAAGCAGTCCACCAAACTCGGACTCTATGTTCACGTGCAAACTGATCCGTGAGAAGAGGCTCGGGGACGTTCAGGTGGAGTCCCATGATAATAGCAGTACGCACTGCAGAGCCAGCTAGGCTATAAGCAGAATGTCGTCTATTTAGAAAAAGTGAATAATAAGACTGAGTAGACGTTAGTGCACGAGTNNNGGCATATTTGTANNNAGATATATGNNNTACCAAAAGAAGACACGTCTCGACCATTTCAACTGTTGGGCGCTCACTGATGACACGGAGAACCTTTGTCGCTTTGGCAAAGTATTCTAGACCTGGGAAAGCCCCAGGTGTAGCTGTCGTTCGAGTTGAATATGTCTTTCCAATTGCAAACAATGCCCAGAATTTGCTCTGGATCAGGAACCCCACAGCTCTGGGATCCTGTAAAAGCTTCTCAAGCTCTTCAAAGATAACGCTGCTGCGAACAATGTGGTGCCACCGTCCAAGACACTTCAATGCAGCATTTACGAGAAGACGTGCTTGTGGCGGGCTAGGCCACTCGCAAGCAGTGTCACCCAGGGCCAGGATTTGACCCTCTGCTGGATAACTTACACGGGGAAAATGGCAGTGCTCGGAGCTAGACATGGCCTGGCGGAAACGGGTCGCAAAGGCCGAATCTGAGGCCTCAGAAAGTAGGATGGGGGTATGAGGAACAGCCATATCGATGAACCAAGGAGTACTCGTCAACTCTGGAGCTTGTGTTGATGTCACTGCGACGTTTGGCTCTGTGGTTTTATCTGTCTCTCCGCCGCTCACATGCTGTGGATCATGACGTGGCCTGGGCGAAGATGCTCGACTTCGAAGTGCCTGATTCTCTGCAATCAAGTCATCGATGTATCTATCAGGTAAGCATCAATGCCTGTTCATTTACCCTAGTAGTTATGCAACAATCGATTCAACTTACTGCTGGCTAACTTTTACCAATCTATCCTTCTGAGGATAAACACATTCCGTTGCCTCATTGGCTCGTCTGCAGTTATTACAAGGCTTCCCTCCCGAGCATTTCACTCTTCGCGAGTGGCATTTACGGCAGCTATTGGCATCCCGGGGGATCAGTAACGAACGTCATTAACATGGATTTGTCTGCCAGTGCAGATTTGACCTACGCAGTTGTTCTTGCCCGAGGCGCGTATGGGGCTTTCGCCGCTGCTGGAGTCCCAGCCGAGCGGTGTTGGTCCAGCTCGTCCAATGCATCGGCCATCCTTTACGGCGCCCGAGATACATTCGATTCAAGCAGCTGAGAGTGCAATACGCAGGTTTACAGAAGTGAGTTGGCTGCCTCAAACTAGGTTCGGACTATGACATCTTTACCCGCGATACGGACCGGGCTAGTTATTACGGCACCGACACAGGAGCGGGTCAGCACTCGGCGAATTGGCCCTCAGACCGAGATCTGACAGCGGGCAACCCTCTCAGCGCCCATAGCCAAGTCCAAAGGTGATGAGATAGTAACACATGTGAGCTTGTAGTCGGAAGTTATGTAGTCTGGGAATGCTGACTTGGATTATGCGCCCTGATTCGCACGGCTTCCATTCTTCTCATTAGGAGCTCGCAGCGTCCATTTGACTGTGAGTTGCCCAACAGTTTCCAATACCAGAACAGACACACCCGTACATGATCGTTACACCTTTGTAGAATCTGCTTGCTACTTATTGTGAAACCTACAGCAATAATTACTCCGCAGCTAATTTTGCAGCTCACTTCACTATAGCTCAATATTGTCCATTGTTTCTTTTGGATTGACGCATCGTCAAACTTGCCCACAGTAATGTCCTACGCATCAGCCATGACGACTTCAATTCAAAACCCACGATTGCGTCTGCTCAATGCTCTTCGAGCCAACTCAAAGCCTATCATGACATTTTTGGGGCTTCCGTCTTTTCGCACAGCCCAAACTGTAGCCCAAACTGGAGTCGATGTAAGTACCGGTCACCCTTTGTATACATGCCTTTTATTAACGGTTGCGAAGGGCATCATCATTGATTGCGAGCATGGCCATATCAGTGACGACTCCATGCATAGTTCTACTGCTGCTATCGCTGCCCTTGGAGTGTCACCACTCGTCCGTCTCAGGATGACTCACGCGGACTTGATTAAAAGAGCTTTGGACGCTGGAGCACAGTAAGTACATAACACGAACCCTCTCATTTCACTACTGACAATAACTAGCGGAATCGTTGTCCCCCAAATAAATACTGCTGAAGAGGCGATTGCCGTTGTGAACAACTCAAAATTTCCGCCACAAGGGCTTCGAGGCCAAGGCTCAGCCTTTCCGGCCATCACTCATGGCATCGACATACCAACGTACCTGAAAACAGCCAACGAAACACTCATCACTTGTATTCAAATTGAATCAAAAAGGGGTGTCGAGAATGCAGACGCTATATGTGCTGTGCCGGGAGTCGGTTTGTGATGCAGTCACATCGGATCTTAAGAACCAATGTGCTAACATCTCTCAAGATATGGTTTTTATTGGGCCAAATGACCTGGCCCTGTCGATCCTTGGATATGTGCCTGCCAAAGGCGATGAGCCAGAGTTCGTCGATGCTATCGAAAAGATTGTGTCGGCGGCTCGAAAACATGGCAAATGGGTTGGGCGACTATCGAATGACGGAGCGTCGAGCAGGGAGCACTTGAAAGTATTCGATACCGTAGCATTGAGTTATGATATACGGGCTATTCAAAATTGGTATACGGCGGAGCTTTTAACTGCACGTTCCTGATTGCTTCCTTGAGAAGCAAGGGAATACGTTGTACGAATGGCCAAGATATAGGCCATCGGTTCACAGCTTGGATTGAACCAATTTTGCTGATGCAGTACTGAAGTGGGTATATGGGCCACAAGAAAACATTTTTTATCTAGATGACATAGTGGACTACCTGCTTTTTAAATGTTTCCCTTTTCATTACTCGGAGCGACGTTGACACTCTACCCAGCAGGGGCTCTTGGACATCGCCGAGTATGATGCGTTTGGCCTGTTTAGGAGGCGACCAGTAGCCGGTAGATGCGAGTTGCCCACGTAGCCTCAGTTTAGGGCGTATATTATTATTTACATAAAGTGTTTACCAAGGCTAAGATGATGCCCTTTGAATTCTTTGGGCAACCTTATTCGTTCAAACCACATACCAGTATAATAGAATATATCTTATATTATTAGCTGTATTGAGAAACAGCGTCATTACAGGAGAAAGACTGCCACTATGTCAATTGAGCAGCTTTCTGCTGACTCAGTCTCGCTCTTTGCGTTGCAAGGTATGATACCCCAGCCTTTCTCTCGCCACCGCAATTGTGAGTCCACCGGCAATCAGTTCTCGGATACTGGCTTCACTCTTCTCAATTCCCTGCGCGATCTCGGCCACCTCACGGGCACGATCTCGTGGAACAATAACCACACCATTTGCATCGGCAACAACAATATCCCGAGGTTGGACACGTACTTTGCCAATGCCGATTGGCTCGTTGATGCTTCCTATTTGAACCCGATCTTTCCCAGTCCGCATCCAACGTCCAGCCGTGAAAAGAGGATAGTCATCGGTGATGGCACGGTTAACATCGCGGCACACACCATCAATGACAGACCCAGCAATGCCTCGTAAACCGGCGTACTGCGTCATGATATCGCCCCAAACGGTACAGTCGGTGCGTCCACCGTTGTCGATGACTACAATATCACCGATGGCAGCGTCATCAATGAAGTTTCCAACACTCCCAGGCGGATCGCTTGCAGGCACGTAACGTACAGTAAAGGCAGGGCCAACAGTTACCTTCTTATAATTGACCAAAGGCATTATATTGAGAGCCTGCCCCGGGATTCCAAGTCTATCAAGCGCGTCAGAAACTGCGGGAGTATCCAAGTCCTTGAATAGCGCCACCAGTTCTTGGTCTTCGACACTGGCTTTCTTGGGATTCTGCGGTTAGAATGTTTTCACTGCCGCTGATGGCACGTTTGCGGCATCCATGTCGCTGATATTTTCGAATTGCTTGTCGTGCATCACTTCTGACACGGGCTGGCCTGCACGAACAGCATGGACCATAAACCTCTGATGACGGTCAATCTTCTCGCCCAAATCTAAGACCTCTTCGATTTGCTTTGCCGGTATAAACACAGTGCCACACCTGTCGGCGATCACATAGTCGTCTTGATGGACTGTAACACTTCGCATCTGCAGAGGCTTGCCCGACTCAATTTGTACCAATCGATTGCGCGCGCTAATCATGGTGATGCCCCGGCCGTAAACTGGATAGCCGATTTCACGGCTTCCATCTATATCACGGCTCATGCCATCGATGATGGTTCCACGAATGCGCTTCATTTTCGAGGCATTAGCAATGATGTCGCCCCAGCAAGAGATACCATCCGTGCCACCAGAGATGACAAGAATTCGATCATCTGAAGTGACCGCATCTATCACTGGAGTAATCAGATGGGCAGTGAGAGTTGACTCCGTCTTTGGGCCAACCTTGACTGTACTGGCGCGTCCTACGATCTTGGGGCAGTCCCAGAGCGGTTGTAAGCCAAATGTGGCCCCTTTGAGGTTAAGTGAATCCAAGGCGTCAGATACCGCATTAGTATCGAGAACCCAAAGTCGATCCAATACACTGGGTTGACTCATTGTATAGGTCGTATTGGTTAATGAGCAATTGAAGCAAAGAAAGAGGCGAAAGATGGGATGACTGATATGTGGCCCAGGTATGAGAAGATAGCCGGATGAATAAACCAATTCTATAATAGAACGAGAAAGAAGGGGGTTTTAATGAGCTTCCATATGATCATTTTTATTAAAAGAGCGTCCTACGTAAAACCGCACGGCTCTCTATCTCGGGGATCAGACACAATCACCGTGCCTGGCTTCTGGAGCTCTCCGTATACGGCCTGCCTTAGATATCGGCGAACTAGCCAAGTTGCCGAAACACCACGACACGGCGAGATGAACGACCAGCCACATGATCTGCGATTTAAGATGGATATAAATGCACACAAATACTGAATCATGTAGAACACAGCTGATTATGTATTGCCTGTGGAGCTGCTTATGTATCTCGCAGCAATGTCTCTCTTGGCTAGCCTTTCCGAAGCACCACCAGACGCCGCCTTCGCCTTGATTGAAGCATACAAGGCAGATAATTCACCATTGAAAGTTGATCTTAGTCCTGGCTTCTATCGTGATGAGGATGCAAGGCCCTGGACCTTGCCATCGGTACGAAAGGTAAGGTATTTTACGAAAGCTTTAGTAAATATTACTTCTACTAAATGTCTAGGCCAAACAAGAGTTACTGAATGACACGACTGCCGACCACGAACATTTACCTATTTTGGGCCATGCTGAACTACTTGACAGTGCCCAAAAACTTGTATTCGATACAACACCTGAGGATGCAAATACTATCGCAAGCATCCAGACCATTGCGGGCACCGGGGCAAATCATCTGGGTGCTCTGTTTTTAGCAAAAAATATTCGCCCGCGAACAGTCTGGATCTCAGATCCCACTTGGATCAATCACGAGGAAATTTGGAAACTTGCAGATTCTGATATTAAACGTCGGAAGTATCCGTACTTCAATAAGGAGATATTGGATCTCGATTTTGAAGGCGCCATGTCTACCCTGTCTTCCATGGCTGGAGAAGGTGATGTTGTAATTCTGCATGGCTGCGCACATAATCCCACAGGACGAGACTTCGCAAAAGAGCAGTGGAAAGCCATTGCCCGTATTTGCGAACAAAAGAGGCTTATTCCGTTATTTGATCTTGCCTAGTATGCATACTTGCCCGTGATATTAGCAGCTAAAGAGCTAATTCGTACGCAGCCAGGGGTTTGCAACTGGAGATTTGGATGAAGATGCTTGGTCCATAAGATATTTCTTCCGAAATACTTCGCTA
This sequence comes from Trichoderma sp. BMH-0061, assembly GCA_030015385.1. Classification (NCBI taxonomy): domain Eukaryota; kingdom Fungi; phylum Ascomycota; class Sordariomycetes; order Hypocreales; family Hypocreaceae; genus Trichoderma; species Trichoderma sp. BMH-0061. Next base: position 4,407,493 of record JARWZN010000001.1, read on the forward strand.
GAAATGTTGGTTGCGCAATCCTTCTCCAAGAACTTTGGTCTGTACGGGGAGCGTATAGGCGCGCTTCACGTCGTGTGCCGGACAGATGTCACTCGAACAAAAGTCGTCAACATGCTCACACGTCTATCTCGCGCTGAGATTACTACTTGTCCTATAAATGGCTCCAAAATTGTGGCAAAGGTACTTGGAAATAAGGAGTTGAAGGTGCAGTGGCAGCGCGATTTACTCCAGATGAGTGATCGCATGAGGACGATGCGACGAAGGCTAGTAGACGAACTCCGAAAACGCCAAATCCCAGGCCAATGGGATCATATGTTGACAGATGTGAGTTACTTACACTTTAAGATGCACTCGCTGGGTATCGCTAACACTACAGAGATTGGGATGTTCTCAATGACTAGTTTGCAACCGAATCAAATCCGCATATTGCGAGAAGAGTACCATGTATATCTCCTGCCCTCGGGAAGAATATCTATGACAGGCTGTGAGTATTAAAATTTTGTAGAACTCGTTTGTCCTGAAGCTAATATGCCCGTAGTGACGGAACATAATGTGGAACATGTTGCAGAAGCATTTCACAAGGTCGTTTCTGATGCCGCCCCTTAGTGATCCAGCCTTGAGAATGGGGCAAACCGTTATTCTCAATACGGTAGAGAGTTTTAAAAGTAGAACACTCAAACGTTATATTATAATAGATATTTAATTAATTACTATAGTCTAACAATTTATGTTATAACGGAACGGTATATACTTACATTAATTGTATACTAACTGCACATTTGAGACAACTGTCTCCCTACTACTCCACTTGCGACGATGCTATAAATCTGCTGTTCTTCCGGAGGTGATGGCCGAATTTAAAGAGGATCCACGGGATAGGGAGGAGCCCTAATGACAGAAAGGCAAATACGCTCCCGGCCCAGTGAATGCCGAGCTTCTCGTACATCTGAATAGTAAATAGAGGGAATACCGCTCCGAGGAGGTATCGAAAGGATCCATTCGCCGCGATAGCTGTTGAACAATGAGTGCCTAACCTACAATAAACGCAAAACAAGCGCAAGATAGAAAGGATGTATAAACATACCAGACGCGGCTGCACCAGCCCCATATGATTCGACAAGGTATATCATGGAGGAAAGCTGTGAAGAAAGGGGGTTAGACATTTGTGGAATATATGGTTTTAACAAGGGAGAAATGAAACACTCACAAAGAGAACAAAAGCACCAAGACCGAATGGGATGCCACTTGCCACTACTACTGCCCAGTGGCCGCCTGGCTTGGCTGCCCATGCGTACCTACAACGCACACGAGGAAGAACGTTAGCTTTCTAACGAAACGGAGCGCTCTAACTGGAAGAGAGATCAAGACATACCAGAAAAGCCCAATGGGTAAGAAGATGCTACCGGCCATGGCGCTGTACAGTCGATGTTCTGGGGCCGGACGACCGTTGGGGGCTTGCCGGGCAGCGCGGGCATAGAGAGTCTTCTCGATCACCAGGTATGTGACACAGGCCAGAAGATAACCAATGAGCACGCTAATGAATGAGAGGCCAATATGGCGGGAGTCAAAGCCGTAGTCGAGGGTGTAGACATATGTAGCGCTCGCAAAGTAGCTAAAGACGACCGCATATGCGTATCCCGTGTATAGAGTCAGCGAAAAGCAGATGGCCTCAGTGGTCAGCATGGCCATGGAGCGGAACATGGCCGCCTTGAGCATCGACAAGGCGAGCCGCACAGTACTGAAACGACCCGAATGTTTCGCCGTGGCCTGAACCCGGGAGTCGGACGTCTCCTTCATAAAGAGGATCAAGATGAAGATGGGCGCCCCGATCAAGGCCACAACCCACTGCGTCCATCGCCAGTCACCATTATATTCGTCCATGATATATGCCCCGACCAGCGGGCCGAGGGAGGGGCCGAAGAACGGGCCGCAGATAAACAGGAGGCTTGTCATGGCTCCCGCCTTGGTGCCGATGCCCCAAACATCGAGGATTGTTCCGGCGCCGATAGCGACGCCTGCTGATCCCAGGCATCCGCAGAAAAAGCGGCAGACCAAATAAGTGGCCAAGTTCCGTGCCGCTCCAGCACCGCCTGCAAAGGCAATTATACTCGATGAAGTTGCAATGTACAGCCACCGGCGCCCAATAAACTCGGACAGGGGCGCCATGATCATGGGCCCAAAGGCCAGCCCCAGCATGTACATGGTTTCGGAGAGGATCGCGACGGTGCGGCTGACGGCGAACTCGATCATGAGGACAGGGGTAGCAGGAACTGTGACGGATGCGGAGAATGTTCTGCAGTTTGATCATGACTTGGTTAGCGGGAGCGCTCACTTGGTTGTGCAAGGCCTATCTACAAACATTAAAAAGGCCAGGAAGCAGGGGATGGCAGTATGATAAATCTTCATCCCCAGGCTCCAGCTCGTGGCGTTGATGGCCTTGCTGCTGTCGGCCATGCTGCTGTCAGCCTTGATGCTGTCGCTTTTGTCAACATCTTTCTGCATCTCCAGATCTGACATGATGAAAAAGTGAAGAAGATCTGGAGAAGTCCCTCCAATGCGCAGTGAACTGAAGTAAAGAGGTCTTTTGAGTCGATTTATCGTGGTACGCCTGAGTTGGTCTCATGAATGATTCTAACTACATGCTGGAAATCACAGGCGGGACTGGTAATAATATACGATTCTTTGGTAAATACTGTCTACTTATTCTAATTTTCTACATGCAGGGGTCTCAGACCCTTGGATAACTCAGAGCCGCGGAGCTATACAAAGTAAACAGCTAACAAGTACGTACGTCTTGCGATATCAGACTCACAAATAACTGAAAGTGTCGTGTAATTCGGACTTCTCGCTGCCGAAGGGGACCGAGTGAGCCACTACAAGGCGATGAACCAGACCCGCACTACATGCAGGATCCACACGGCTCACCACGACTCTATAAATCCGGGGCCTCTCGGCTGTAGGAGGCCGAAGGGCTTTGCTGCTAACATGATCTCTAGCATTGTACCGCTTGGGTTGATATTTTGCTTTTCCCCCTCCGGCTTCTGAGTACTGAATACAATTTAGTATAGACGCCAATTACCATGGATCGAGCACCAAAAAGGCTTGCTGCCTCGGTCGATGAAGAGGACTCGGCGCCGGCACCGCCACTCCGGGAATCGGTTCTCCAGAGTTCTAGTCGAGGGACTCGGTCCTGTGAAGGATGTTACCAGCGAAAGATCCGTTGTGACCGTGGCGACCCTTGTACAAATTGTTCGAGACACGGCACGACATGCGTGTATCCCACAAGAGACCCCGACGCGGCACAGAAACCTTGTACTCTCCGGGACGTCTCCAACCGTCTGGAACGGCTGGAAAGCTTGCTATCGCTGTTGGTTGAGAGAACCGGAGTCCTTACGGGATTAGAAGCCGATAGTGGCAGTAATCACGGTCGCGGCCGTGCTGAGCCCGAGATTACAATCCAGCCTCGACCTATTAGTGACAATGTCAATACTATCGAAACTAGTCGGCAACAACCATCCGATCGGCCTTTAGGCAAATCGACATGGGAGCTGTTAATGAACAATTCGAATATCGAACCACCGTTACAAGAAGACAGAAGCAAACCCACGCAGCCCCTTGGCCTAGAAACAACACCTTTGCACTTTCAGGCGAATACAGCCTCGCATCACAGACCTCCTACACAGCTAGGTGCTGCTGCTCCGCTAGACAGGGATTCTGATCTGCTGGATGTCTATCCTGATGCCCAACTCGCCCTCCGGTTATGGAATGTGTACGTCAGGTCGGTCGATCCGGTCCTCAAGATCTTGCACATACCAACGATCCAGTCTGCTGTTGTGGCCACGATTCTAGACGCCCGATCCGCACAACCCTCCTTGGTGGCACTGACATTCGCCATCTACTATGCTGCCGTCACGGCTCTTTGTCACCACGATTGCGACGAGCCCGTCGATCTGTCGTGTGAGAAGCCCGTCCTTCTAAAACACTACCAGAAAGCCTTGGACCGGCTTCTCGTGACGCCGGATTTCATGAAACGACCTGATGTGACGGGCCTGCAGGCTCTCGCAATTTATGTGGTGAGGACCTAGACTGCCCTGAAATCGACTCTGTCGTTACTTCAACTGACCATGGCTACTATAGACTTGCTCAAGGGCAAATGAACTTGGTCGGCCAGTATGGGTTCTTAACGGACTCGTGATCCGGCTCGCCCAGTCAATTGGCTTGCACCGAGACGGCGCCTCCCTCAAGCTGAGCCTCTTTGAGTCGGAGATGCGTCTTCGCCTCTGGTGGCATCTTTGTGTGCTGGAATCGCGCGCTTCGGAGGACCAAGGATTTCAGCCCACAATCGATATCACCAATACGGGGCTACGGCTGCCATTGAATGTGAATGACGACCAGATCTATCCGGACATGACGCATTCTCCAGCGGAATCGCGCGGTTGGACGGAGGTGTCCTTCTTCTTGATCCAGATCGACGCCTGCCGCGTGATTCATCCCATCCTCGACAAGCAACAGCAGGAGTCCGGCGATGCTCTTCTTAGTACTCGAGAGAAAGGACCGAGAATTAGTCCTCGAGGGAAAGGAAGGAGGATTAATACCCGAGAGAAAGGAAGGAGGATCTCCGATCCAGTCCAATACATGGCAGAGAAATATGGCATCACGCCCGGGTCGAATTCTGTGACACCGGATAATCTGCCGCACATTGCCACGCAGCATGTCACCACGGCCTGTAAAAAGATGGAGTTCGTGCTGCAGTTACGAAAGGAGATTTCTACATCTAAGCAAAAAGAATCGCAGGATGATGATGCAACGCCAGACGTACCCAAGCTCTCGTTCAAGCTGGCCTGCGACTGCCTGGAGAGCAGCCATGTGCTGCTGAAAGAGGGCCTTGCGTCGCGGTTCACATGGCTCTTCAGCATGTATACGCAGTGGTACGCACTCGCCTATGTTCTACGTTGCCTCTGTAGCAACCCGAACCCTCGCGGGTTCGAGGCAGATCGTGCCTGGACCCTAGTCGAGGGACTCATCCCTCGTGGACCGAGTCTTCAGCACCATGCGGCGGCTGTCCATGACGAGCACGGACATGGCAGGATATGGAAGTTTCTCGACCAGCTTCGACATCGGGCGTGGTCGCTGAGACACACCACAGATGTCTGGGTTCAGCGGTCTGATCGTGGGGGTACTGGACTCGCCAGCGTTTGTCAAATGCCGAGATCCTCCCCTACAATAGACCCGGGGATATCGATCCTCCCCGAGTGGGTTTCTGAATTCCCTGCTAGTTCTAACCAAAATGTCTTTGGATCTCTGGATTTGTTGATGCCAGAGATTCCTTTTTACCAGATTGGAATGCGGTTATTAATGGCCGGTAGCTAAGTAGTTACAAACAGGCAAATATTGATATATCTACTCCGTATTATATGGCGCTGGAATCGAAGAAGGGCCGGAAGCCGTGTTGTGGATGCGCTCTGTCTCACCACCCAGACATCTCCGGAGCGAAGTGTCTGTCATATTCTGTGATACGATACGTCTGAGGAGAGGGATTCGAGGAATCCACATCTTCAGAGAAAGGCATCATTGGCTGCTTCATTGGTGCATGTCTTCAAAAAGGATTGACTACATATGTAAGGATTCGTGCGATGCATGGTCAGCAGCAACGGGTTTCGCTTCGGTGGCATCGGCGCCGGCTGTGCCGAATACGACCAGGGGCTCAGAACTTCAATGAGAGACCATTATGAGCTGTGAGCAGATAGCTGCCAACATACTTAGAACTTGTATGGCAGGGCGCAGAACAAATCCTACAGCTGTTGCATGACACGAGCACCTTCTCTGGCATCAATGACAACGTCCAACGTCCAACGTCCAACAGTCGATCCAGTCGGCGCTGCTCGGCGTCAATCTTATCGCTCCCAAAAGCGTCGCAATTTTTGAACTTGGATGGTGAAATGATATAAAGTCGCAGAGATGTATGAGAAATGGCTTCATCTCCATGCCTCCAACTCATTTGGCGTGCAATAACTGTCACCAAGACGATTAGCTATTCAACAGCACATCCAGAGCTACCAAACACGGAAAACAATATTGAAGAAAGCATTCCATAGCCTGATATTCGCCATGGCAGTCTTTTCACCAATTCTCGCGCCATCAGGAACACGGCCTCGGTCGCAGTTCTTCACTGCCGTCAAAGCCAACGTATAAATCTCCCCTCCACTCTTGCTGCTCTCACATGCCTCAGACTTACAATCCATGCTGTAGTTTATCCGTGATGGTTTCCCACTGCAGACATGGGTAGCCATCGGCGCTCTCCTGCAATCAGCACTCTTGCTGGTCCTTCCCATTCGCTTCGCCATTATTCCGTCCATCTTCTACCTCGGCACCTCCCTCATCGACGGCCTCTTCATCTGGAGCGGCGTGCGCGCCAATCCATACATGTCCGGCGTCGTGACAGGAAAGGTCAGCGCGCAGTTCCCCGGCAGCACGACGCCATCGCAGAATCCAATCGTCGTCATCAAGCTCGCCGCTCGCAGCAACCACCCGCTCGGCGTCTTCCACCCGCACATGCGCAAGATCAGCACCTTCTTTTGAGACATGATTGAGGACCTCGACGAGCACAGCGAACAGTACGACTATCTCGGCGCCTGCAGCTACTTGGCTAACGAGCGCGCGACAGCCAACGAGGTGATGATCCTGGCCTACTTCCGCACCTACGAGGGGTTGCACAAGTGGTGCCACGTGCCGGGCGGCGTGCACCGCGAGGCTTGGAGCTACTGGAACCAGGACATCATGGGCCGCGGCAAGGCCAAGGAGGGCCGCCTGTTCAGTATCATGCATGAGGTCTATCAGGTGCCTGCCCGGAAGTGGGAGAGCATCTTTGTCAACTATCATCCCACCGGGCTGGGTGCCACGACATACAAGATCGACGTGGACGGCCAGACGAAGTGGACTAGCCCGCTGGTCGATGCGAGCAGGGGGCTGCTGAGGAGTAGTAAGGGGCGGATGGCACTGAGCGAGGGCAACGACCACGACATCTACGGGGACGATCCGTCTGCGAGCCAGTCTGAAAAATAAATGATTATTATGTTATGTATTCTCTGAAAATGGAAGAAGAGGACTCTAAATCTGGATATCTGTAGTGCCATAGATTGCAGATCTGAAGGATTGATGAAACGAGATAATCGGTATTCTTTCTAATAGAATCTGACTTTGTGTTTTGCCTTTAGTTCAACTTGTTATGTACTGCTGCTGCCTCTGTGTCTATTAACTTTGCTTCGCGTTAAACATGCACTTGTGATGACATTTCTACATATTAGACCAATATAAAGTGCAAAATGATATTGTAAATAAGCGGGGGCGAGAAGTATAATCAATTTGTAGCACACTAATTTAACAATTACTCGCAAAACGAGTGGTCAGGTTCTTCTAATCGAGTCTATGTGAAAACAAACAAAAAGTCGAGGTCCGTTTATTTTTCGTCAGCGAGCTTATCAATGGAGCTCATCATCTTGTACAAGTTCTTGGCGCGCTGAGTATCCTCCACAAACTTGTTGAACTCCTCCTTTCCGGTGCCCTTGCCATCAAAGCCCCATTCCAGTCCGTAGTGCACAACAGTGCTGTCGAAGGTGTAGCGGCCCCTGTCTCTGCACAAGCCGCAGAAGATCTCCTTGAACTCGTCGGCAAAGCCGTTGCGAGGGAATGCGTTGCAGATCTCCTTGAACTCCTCATCGGTCATGACACCCTTCAAGTTTGGCAGATCCTCCGGAAGACCGAGGAGGTGGAGGCTTGGTCCAAGGAGGTCACCGTGAATACCGTAGTGGACCAGCGCAACCTCGGGCTCCTTCCAGGGCGCAAAGACTTCCATTGTGTGCAGGGCGATGGAGTCCCAGGCCAGCTGCATGCGGCGGCCCTTCCTGTCCCAGGTGCTCTCCTTCTCGGGATATGAGTCGATGAAGTCGCGAGCGAGGTTGGCACCGTCGACCTCGAAACGCCTGGTGTTGGTCACAATCTCTTTGTTCTTGGACCAGGCGAGATCGTGGAGGAGACAGCTCACGACAATGAGCTCCTTGTCAAGTTCATCGCCCAGCTTGGAGAACTCGGGCATCTTCTTCTGGAGAAGAAGGCAAAAGGCTGCGCTGCGCAGAACATGGTTCAAGACTCCTGGGGTCGAATACTTCTTTGCTTGATAGTAAGAAGCTAACACGAGGGGAGTGGTGGGAAACTCGATCCCGGTCAAGGGGAAAGAAGGGAAGGGGTTGGTAGTTGATGACGCCATGGCTATTAATGTTGATTGCGCAGAGATGCGAATACCTGAGTTGGTAATTGTTGTTCTGAGAATTGATTGATTGCTTGATTGCTTGATTGGTTGGTTGATTGCTTGATGGATAGTTTTTTGAAGCTGAGTTACCAAGAGGCCTCTTATATAGCAAAATATGGCATCTAGAAGTCTATTCTGGACAAGCAATGGCCCAGCTTACGAATGAACAGTGCATGTAATCATTCCGTGTCTCGAAGTGCGAGACTCATCGCAAGCTTATCAGAACATGATTGATTTGTAACGTAAAAGTGTTGAAATTGGCTACAAGGTTTGTTGAAGGTTTGAAGATGGATCGAGATGGAAGAGTGCATTGGATCAACTAAGCTGTTGCCATGCACGATTTACCACCAAAGCCTTATTTTCCAGCAATAAGCTGGGCAAACAAATAGAGGTGGCTTATACATCTCTTCCGACCCAGCTCGGAGTTGGGATAAAGTCACGCCATGCAATAGTAGAAAAGATACACGAGTACGAATAAGGCTCAAGCTCTGCGATTATGTTTTGTAGTGGCTATTGGCTCAAGTCCTGCGCTAGGCCTCGAAGAATTGCTTCGCATCGTCCAGCTGCCCGTCGCTCGTCTAATGCGTGGTGATGGGTAATCACGATTGACTTCTGTATAAATAAGAGAGTTGCCGATGCCCCTCGGATAAACTGGGAGCGCACCCTGACGCCGCTCGGATGCATGACCAAATATACCTTAACGATCGTATGTTTATGACGGTATGCCTGAATTAGCGGACTACCACCTCTGTCATACTGAGGCTGGTGGCTGCTTGCATAATGTTCATGACTAACTTTGCAGAGTTGCCGTTATTGGCATACACTTACCTTTTTCGGCAATTAGACCCTGGTTCAACTCTCCACTATTTTATAGATGCACTAACCATTTGAGCACTAGTTCCGGCAGTGCCCTTTGTGGGTCTTCTATGCAGCGTTGACAAGCTCAAATGTGCCGAACGATGAAAAAGGCCAAATAGAGTCGTGTGGCTGATATTCAACTCAGTTGTTATAGTCTCCCGCAATGCGGTGAATACACTCACTTCACGGCCCGGGTCATTATTCTCCTTGACACGGGATACATAATTGAGGGAGCTCGTCGTTGTTTATCACAAACAGTGTAGCTCACTGATGTTAAACATACAATTCTATACCTTTGAAGCATAGTAGTAGGTAAGATAGTGTTTGAGAGCAGTTACTTAGCAAGCTCCCATCTCATTGGCGGAAATTCCTCTTTCCAATTTCTGGTAAGCATACGAAGCTAAATAAGAGGAGAGATATTCCTCAGACTCTTCAATGAGAAATCTGGTAGTGACTTTGGGTTCCTAGTCCTATTGATTCATGACTAATTTACTTCCAAGAACGTTAACCTGCCGGATTCACGTCCCAGTACCATCTTATTTCCATCTACTGCTACTGAAGCAGATCTGTAGTCAGCAGGAAGCCAGAGGCTCTTCTTGCCATCTATAGTCACCCACTCCCCGTCGACATACAAAGCATGATCAGAACAATCCTCAGTAGAAAAGTACTCGGATAAGATGGATATAGGCGCCAACCGGAGCGATCCGTAATTCGTCTTAAGGTATCTGCCGTCGGGCGAAAATCCTACGGCAGCAACTCTATATCCTTCAAGTGTGTGTAGGTGATTACCCGTGGCTGTATCCCAGAGCCGGATAATACTATCGTCTGATGCGGAGGCTAGAAGCTTGCCGTTAGGAGAGAAGGCCACGGAGTCAACAAATTCGCTATGCCCCTCAAGCGTCTGTATGTGACTCCCTTTAGCCGTATTCCAGAACCGGATAGTTTTATCGTATGATCCTGAGGCTAGTATCTTGCCGTCAGGTGAAAAAGCCACAGATTTAACTGAGTAGGAATGTCCCTTGAGCTGCCGTAAGAGGTTGTTTGTGGCCATATCCCAGAGATAGATAGTGGAATCTCTTGAAGCCAAGGCCAGCGTATTAGTGTCAGGTGAAAAAGCTATAGAATGAACATAATCGCCAAGTCCATCAATTGTGCGTAGGTGCCTTCCGGTAGCTATATCCCAGAGCCAGATAATTTGATAGTCTGATACGGCTAGTGTTTTCCCGTCAGCTGAAAAAGCCATAGATCTGGTCCATTTACCATCTAGCTTAAGTGTATGTAGGGGACTCCATGTGACCGTATCCCAAAGCTGAATTGTTTTATCTTTTGCTGCTGACGCTAGTATTTTACGGTTAGGTGAAAAGGCCACAGATACAATCCAGTCTCTGTGTTCCTCATGTGTATGTAGATAACTCTTTGCAGTTATATCCCATAGCCGTACAGTGGTGTCATATGATGCCGAGGCCAGCGTTTTGCCATCAGGTGAAAAAACTGCAGAATTAACATAATCGGTATGTCCCTTGAGTATATGTAGGCAACTCTTTGCAGCTATTTCCCAGATCCGGATAGTTTCATCATCTGATGCCGAGGCCAAAGTTTCACCATCGGGTGAAAAGGCCACAGAATTAACCCCGCCATCGTGCCCCTTGAGCGTTTCGTGGCCTCCTGTAGCCAAATCCCAGAGCTGGATGTTATCGTCTGATGCCGAGGCCAATATTTTACCATCGGGCGAAAAGGCGACAGACGTTACAAAATTGTCATGTCCTTGGAGAGTATGATGGCTCCCTGTGGCTATATCCCAGAGTCGAATAGTCTTATCGTCTGATGCTGAGGCCAACGTTCTACCGTCGGGTGAGAAAGCCAGAGACAAGACACGATAATTACTACACTCCTTAAATATTTTATGGCTTCCTGTAGCCGTATTCCAGAGTTGGATAGTCTGGTCGTCTGATGCTGAGGCTAGCGTCTTGCCGTCAGCAGAGAAGGCCACATATTTAGTCCAATGGCCATGTCCCCTGAAAGTTTGGTGGCTCCCCGTTGCTACGTCCCAGAGCCGGATTGTGGTATCGGCTGATGCCGAGGCTAATTTTCTGCCATCGGGTGAGAAAGTAAGGAATATCACACGCTTATCATGTCCATTAAGCGTCTGCTGGTGGCTTCCCGTGGCTGCATCCCACAACCGGATAGTCTTGTCTTCTGACGCTGAGGCTAGTATCTTACCGTCAGGAGAGTAGGCCACAGATATAACAAAGTCGCCGTGTCCCTCGAGTGTCTGGCGGTTCTTATCCCAGTGGGTTATTCCTCCTGCCACCGTCTGGATGAATGGCAGCCTATACTTCCACTGCGTGGCCCTGACCTCACTTGTCGTTGGGCTGAATACTAGTGCGGATGCATATATCTGGAGAGGAGCTCGTTCTATGATTGACCCGTGACTTTGTATAAACGCTTCGATGTCATTTAGGAATTGAGCCAACTGAGAGGATTTCTGTATAGACAGTTAGCAGCTATGAGGAAAGGAAAGAATCATAAGCCTACCCGAGTAACTTGTAAAAGTTTTCTAATCGCATATAGTCCATCCGAAAGTCTTTCCAGTACGGATAAATATTCGAGCCATTGTAGGAGTTTCTCTCTCAGAAACCCAATTACTTCTCCATCGTCCGCCAGCGCGCTCTTGCCCTCCGGGTTTTCGCTAGTTCCAGCGACGAAATGGTCGGCCCAGAAGAGGCAGGAATACCATATCGAAGTCAGACGATCCAGCTGTGGGGGTTCCAGGTTTTCCGGTGTGAAACCGTAATCGAGGCCATACATGTTTTGTTTCAGAATCTTAGTCATTGCGCCAACTGAGCGTCTGCCAATGTCTACATGCCCTTGGGCAATTCCGGACGATTGAAGCCGGCGATTGAAGTTGTCATGTAAATAATCCTTGGCAGACTGGTGGATCAGGTACACTGTTTTCTCCCTCATTGCCAGAAATGAGCCGCATAGCTCAATAGCCGTCATCGTCATGTTGTGTGACATGTCAGACAGAGCGGCTAACTCAGAGAGAGAGACGGGACGGAACGCAAGAACAGTGCATATCAAGACTTTCTTGCAATCCTGGGGCTTTATCCTCCTCACACTCTCAATCCTGGTCATCATATGGTCGTATAGCTCTGATAATCCCGGAGGCATGGCTTTGATGTCCTGGACAGCATACTCTCCATGGACGTCTTCGATATGCTGAAATGCGAGTGATACCCAAAGAAATGTGTTCATAGCTCGTTGACGGACCTCATTTGAGATCTCAGCTAAAATGCTTTCGTCATACCCGTCTCTACCCCTCAAGGCCATAAGCTTGTGGTCAATGTATGCATCCACGGGGCGGGCCAGACGTTGCGCATCTAATTCAACTAGGTTCTCCGAATTATTAGGTGAACTCCCGGTCAAGTTCTTGAGCCTGTAAAGAACATCAATCTCAGGTCGGCTAGAGCATAGCCATTTCACCTTGTCAGAGCGTTTGATGGATTTTGAAATGAGGTCGAGTAATTCATTCAGCCCCGGCTTTTCCCTGTTGCACTCATCAAGGGCATCGACCACAAAAAGGACAGGAGACAGTTCGGGATCGTCGAGCATACTCAAAAATGCTTCAGAGAGTGCAAAAAAGGCGTTTGAGTCTTGGAAAAGAGCTGCGCCAGAGTCTGTATACTTCTTGCGTAGATGCGACATGAGATTCGGCTGCTCAACCACGAGCATCCAGACCAAAGACCTTAGAGCGGCGGTTGCACTGTTCAAAGTTATATCTGTCCCTTGGCAGAAGAAGCACGAGATGCCGGGGGCACGGAAATCTTGCTGTTTCTCAAGGCTGCGGATGATGCCCATCAAGAGCATCGTCTTTCCCGTGCCGGCATGTCCCTTTATCCACAACAGTTGGCATGAGCTGTGGTCAAGTGGACCATCCCACTGCGTGAAGCGCGTATACTGCTCTGTGCCAAGTACCCATTCGTATGCTTCGGGGAGTAGAGTGTCTTTCTTATTCTCGATTTTCTTCATATCGTCTCTCGGATCAACAACTCGAAGATCCCAGCGGCATTTTCTGTCAATTTCATCAAGCTGCAGTTCCTTTTGCAAGGTTAAAAATTCTCGAAGAGTCTGATGTATGTCTCCAAGTAATTCTTCCATGCTCTTGGCACGCTCGACAAGTTGTGCTAGGGCGCTCTTCGCATGGAACTTGTTATACTGATCTGAATCCTTCTGAAGAGTAGCTTCCGCATCTTCAACGGTCTTCAGATCGCTATCCCAATCATCCCAACTCACAAGGTTGCGGAGAAAGACGAGGCCCTGCTGCCGGTAGTAGGAGCATACACTTTTCATCTGATACAGGAGAAGGGCCTTGTAGAGTGCGAGGACCTTCGCTTCTAACTGGGGAAGAATCATTTCAAGAGATTCGTTGACGCAATCCTCATTAAGAAGATGATCTGTGAGGGCACAATACCAATCCATTCTAGAGACGACGTGTACGATGCCAGAAAGATTGGATTTTGTCGCTTTTGCAGGATTCAGAAGGATCTAGATGAAGACGAGTGAACGGGAATTCAAAAAACATAAGACAAGTGTGCTGCTTACCTGCAGTCCAATACAAATACCAGCCCATGGTAGTGCAGCCTGCGGTATGTTTTGGATTGCTGCGTCGATCAACCCTTTGGCTGAGATGATGAACTGGGCAACGTCGCCCACCCCTTTCGTGACCTTCGACGGGGTCGAAATCTTTGCCAGGCCCTCTTCTACCAGCGTCTTCATAAACATTTGTCTCATGGTCGGGTTTTTCAGATTGGCTGAAGCGTCGGCGACAGAAACAATGTCAGGCCTGGCCCCAAGAACTGTGGTCAAGGTTTTCACATAAGACATGACAAGTTCTGCGGTATCTTCATCCTCTTCGAGGCTATCGTAAGCAGCGTTCCAGAGTCTCTGGGATTTAGAAAGCGCTGTTCGCTGCGGTTCTGTTGATTCGATCTCTGGTGTAGGCAGCTCTGTCCCACTACTGAAGGGCGCTTTCGAGTCATGATTTACTTCTTGCTTCGGGAATCGGGCTCCTGCCATAAATCTGAATTCCAAGTCTCTCATCTCTGCCGTCTATAATGAACATACCTGCGGATTGCTGAGGAGAATTAGGTGACGATGATGCATTAACCCGCTTCCACAAGCTCTTAAGTCCCATGGCTTCGACAGCGATCCTTGTTGTGAAAATAATGACAGTATTGCAGTAGCCGAGTGGCAACGATAGTTTGACATAGAAGCAGTAACGTAGAGGTCCTAATTTTGTCCTTGGTCATAAGGAGAAATTGGCTGTGATTGGAATGGTCACCCTTCGCTGCGGGAAAGGCCCTCGGTGTGATGTCCGCCACGCAGCTCAATAATAATAGGCTGCTGAGTCCTGATGTTCTGTGCCTATTATTTGTGCTTGTATAACAAAGTCTCCAGTCGTTCTCTGGAGAATCCGATCTCAAAAGCCTTGCTAGGCTGTCAGTTCAAGAAAGCCGCGCAGGACTGCACCATGGAGGGGCTGTAACATGAAGCGCCGAAGCTAGATTGATTGGACAGAAAAAGTTGGTGCTCATTCCCGTGTCGCTTCAGCCTGGCCTCGTTTATAGGCCAAAGTCAGCACTAGCTATGCATTGCCTGCACGACTGTGACAGAGGATGCTTTAGGTCCAATAGCGATAAATCTTCGAGATCTTCGCCAGGCTGCCTCCACAACTACAAAGCGCGTTTCTAGAAGCGATCAACGTGACGACTAGGCTTTTGGCGCAGGGCTTTCGCTGTTAGGTACAAGCATCCCCTCTCATAATGTCGATGATATAGACACCAATAACTGCCTAAGTAGTCGAATATTCTTTTTACAATGTTTCACGAAACTTGATCTCATACTGTGGCGACTTTCGTTTAAAAAGCAATGATGCTACATTTTGCAGTAATAGAGTTGCCGTTTGTTCTAAACTTCGCCACGACATTGTCTGAGCGCATTATAAATAATTGCTCATAAAAATACACCAATAAACCCTATATTAATATAGATAATTGACAGTTCCTCGCCGTAATAACTAAAACTCAAATGTCTCCTCTTCTACATGAAACAGAATATCTTCACAACTTGCTTTCGATGCGGCTATTCTTCCGCTGCGTATCAACTGTGCAGGTCCACAGAGATTAACTGAAGCATCCATGCCCACTCTCGCGTCTCTCACGTTCTCAAACCACTTCATTAAATCTGGACGACCTTGGTAGATATCCCCGATGCCGTCGAACTTTACGGATTCGCTGTCTTCCTCCACACCACTTGTAACGTGAATCGTTATATCTAGCGTGACGGGCACAGCTTGATCCGACGCAATGTCGGCGAGGTTCTTCAGCTCGGC
Organism: Trichoderma sp. BMH-0061; assembly: GCA_030015385.1. Taxonomy (NCBI): domain Eukaryota; kingdom Fungi; phylum Ascomycota; class Sordariomycetes; order Hypocreales; family Hypocreaceae; genus Trichoderma; species Trichoderma sp. BMH-0061. Next base: position 4,423,047 of record JARWZN010000001.1, read on the forward strand.
TTCGAACCAGGAGATGTGATCAAAATTCTTCACCGTCCACAATAGATGAATATGCCAGCCACCAGGCATGGATACAAGTCCTGATTTAGCTTGATTCACAATGTGTGTCGCGATACTGATGCCGGGGGTGATGCCAATTCCGCCAGCCACGAGAACGATCACTGGATGTGCGCCCCATTGCAAGTGACCGACACCATATGGACCATCAATCTGGATTTTGGGAATATTCATTTCCATAGATACAGCTTCGTATGTTCCTCCTTCCATTGTTGTTGATTGAGCAACCTTTACAACATCTTCCCCAACGTTTTGCACCTTTTTGGTAAATGAGCCAAGCGCCCTGATGGCAATTGTGGTTTCGTTTTGTCCAGGTGCAGAAGCAATGGTAAATGGATGCCAATTGAAGAATGACACGCTGGGGATCTGCACCCAAGCTATCTGGCCTGGTTGCGATGGCGCTACTCCAGCGATGTTGAATTTTGTTACACCTCCTGAGTAGTGCATAACTGATTTGACTTGCGAGCCCCGAAAGTTATTNNNGAATCGGATGCCGCGATCAACTACCCAGAGACCAAATCCAGGAAGAAGAAATTCGGGCCCCTTGTTCGCATGGTATAAGGCTCCAGCAACGAAAACCAGGAAGAAAAAGTGCGGGTAGTAGAAAGCCTCGAACCAACGACGACGGAAAATCTTGGGAATAGATGTGATTGCAATAATACACAGCGATATCCACGCAGCTATGCCCACGGGGATACGAGGGGCCTGGGCAGCCGTGTAAAACTGGTTCGTCTGCACATAACGCTGGATGATGAGGCTGCAGTGCAGCGTTGCATGGACAAATGTTGCTAAACCAATCCAGCGATGGTACCTAAGTAGCACTGCCGAAGGAATGCGAGCAACATGAGCAAAGAGGTTGGTTCGCGCACCCATGAGGAGGCTAAGGCCACCGTTGGCGATTGTGAGCCAGCCATAGAGTTGGTAGTTCGTGGTATAAGCAAACTTATTCCAGCCCCAGAGGAAGTTGAGAAAGGTGAAAATAGAAACGCGTATGAGGATGGGAACGTTATTGCGCGTGATGAATGGTATAGCAGATGGTAGCGTTGTTATCTTATGTAGGGCAGTATAAATCTTCCAGTGCTTCTGGCGTGCGGTATTCGGCCGGCCTGTAGAAAGATAGTGTGAGAATTGATTCTTAGTGAACAGATGAACGTGATAAGGAGAAATNNNCCTTTTNNNNTAAAGATGTAACAGATATGACGGAGCATGAAGCATGCTCTCAAAGAAAAGCATTCCGATAACACAAAGGAAATACGCTCTGGCAGCCGTATACTGATCATTGATAATAGGATTAAGCATAGATGGGGACACCATGTTGGCGAATGCTAATAACTGTAGAGTCAAAAGTATAAGAGTAAATAATCTTTCAACAAGAAAAGAATTTATCAAAAGATTGGCTCAATGACGAGGAAGGCAACCATAGAGAACTTTCGATTGTATTTCTTGAGAGCGTCCGTCTCTCTTCAAAACTATATATTATGCCAATCGAAATATTTGGTATCTGCATAAACAGTCTCATCTAATGGCGGATAAGACATGAATTACAACTATCCTGATTAGAAAAGACTGATTACACATGCGCTACTTGATAGTCTGTCTTACTTACACCAAAATAGTCAGGGGTAATGTTTAAGCACCTTATCTAGATATGCTCGGCACTTGTGTGTCATTTGAGAAGGGGCTATGCCTGTCCCTTTTCTTTGACCTAAAGTAATCTGCATCTACTCTTTTGGGAAATTTTGATGAATATATCGGCTAGTAATGCAGCAATTCCAAAGGAAAGATACTAACATGCATGTCTCGGACCACTGCCGATGCTACATTAATGTTTGGCACTCGAATTACCCTTCAGTTCAGCCCCCTTGGCAGTTTGGAATCAAGCTGACAAAAGTTCCCCATTTTTTAACCTCTGTATTAAATTCGGCCTAACGTTGAATGATCTACGATAATTGACCCGCCGCCGAATACTAGCTCTTCGGCAGCCAAACTTGGGGAGGGCAAGAAAAGGTGAGATGATGAGTATATAAAGACAACAAGAACCTGCTTCTACAGCTATCTTCTTTTTCAACATCCAGTACTCAATTCTCCCATCAGACAAAGAACAACCTACAAACTCCAAATTTCAAATCTTCACGCTTAAAAAAGCCAATATCATACACCATCTTTCACAGCCAAACATTCAACTATTTACCAACAATGTTTTTCTCAACCATGCAAACTCTCTCTTTCATCTCGGCTCTGGCTCTGCCCGCCATTGTTAGTGCTAGCTCGGTCGGTGCTTCGGGCACTCNNTCTTCTCTTGATGGCGGCCTTGGCGGCGTCGTCACTGTCGCCAGCGACTCTTCCCTTGAGGTTACACAGTATAAGCTGGCCGATGCCAGTGCTCCTGAGCTGTACTGGTGGGGAAGCACCTCCAGCGACCTCTCGTCTGGTTTCCGCATCTCCAACACACATATTACGGAAGCTGCTACTTCGGATCGTCTGACGATTAATCTGGATGCCGGCCATACACCCGCCGACTTCAGCACAGTGGGACTTTGGTGTGAGAAGTTCAAGACCAACTTTGGCCAGGCTCAGCTAGCAGCTAGCACGACGAGCACTTCGAGTGGCAACAACTCGCAGACTACTACCGGGGCTGCTGCACCGGCACGTACCACCACCGGTGCAGGTTCTGCAAACAGTATCGGGGTTATGTTTGCGCTTGCGGCTATGGCTGCCGGGGTCGTTGTCCCAGCCCTGCTTTAATCAAGCAAGAGCAGAAACACTGATAGCGAATTGCGTGCAAAGGGCATATACATGTAGCTTAGCAAGAGACGGAAGTTGGTACTTTTATCTAGATTAAGGTTCTCGTTTGGTAGGCAAATTACTATAGATTTAATTTTTACTACAAGTATTTTACGTACTCAGAGTTGGCCCTGTAGTAACTGGTGCTTAAGATACAGTAACTAGATAGACTCGGTGGTTGCGTGGACATAGTTCATGGGATTAAGGAGTGCTTTAATTTTGTGCTTCTTTAAACTATGCAGTAGTGTGCTGACTAGAGCATAGCCAGTAAGCCCTATAGATTTCCATCTCCTTTCCGTAAGACTTATCACATTCCTAGTTCATGTTATCACACGCTAAGAATGTTGTGATTACAAACTCCATGCCAACATAGCTGAAGCAACTAGCTACTTATCCCCCAGTAACCACCCGACACCATCTACAGCATCTCTCATCCGTCTTCGACTGGCTTCCAAATCTGGATACATTGTCCAAAATCCGTGAGGAACGCCGCGATACAAATCTATTCTCGTAGGCACTTCGCACTCTTCTCGCAGAATACGCTCGTAAATGAGACTGTCGTCTCGTGCAGGGTCCAACCCAGCGACCTGAAAATAGACAGGGGGCAGGAACTTGTGTCTGGATGCAACAGCGTCGGAGTGAGACTGTTGGCTAATGGAGTATGGCGGTGACGGCTTACCCCCTTTATACGCACTCGTGTATTGGTTCAGAGCTTCTGTGTCGAGGATTGGGGCAAACTTGTTCTGTTCCATGGAGAGATAGAGCTTCTTATAACGGTCAGGAACACGACCAGGGTCAATATAAACTCCACATGCTAGGAACTGCCCAGTCAGCGGAGGCTCTAGATCTCGGGCAAGTTGTGCAACCGTGTTGCTGATGGCTGCTCCGGCGGAGAGCCCTCCAATAATGAAACCCTTCTTCGGGTCGGCATTGGCAGGCAGAATCCCTCCATCTTTCTCAGCCGCCTTGCGCGCAATATACTGCACTACTGCGAATACATCGTTGACGTCGGTAGGAAACGGATATTCTGGTGCAAGGCGGTAGGACGGCAGAATGCAAGTGGCATTATGTGCCAATACTAGTTCCCGCGCGGTGGCAAGCTCCAGCTCCGGGTAGCCAACGCAATGGCCGCCGCCGTGAACGAGAATCACAATAGGGGATGGGATGGTACTGGAGATGGCGGACTGGCAGACGACTATGCGAGATGAGAATGTGCCGTCGATTGGAATAACATGTTCTCTCTCAACAATGGTCGTCGGTCGACTAGCTGCGAGCATTTGCTGAGCATTCGGTAGAGTTTTCTGGACGGTTTTCTGAAATGTGGGAATACCGCCAGGAATGTGGCCTGGCGGCGAACCGTTGGCTTTCCAAGCAGCTTCGAACTCTGGGTCCATGATGCCAGTGGCGAGGATTTGTTCAACGGTCCATGGTGGCTGGTCCATTCTGAATGTGTCACCCATCATAGATAGTAGCCAGAAGAGGGCGATGGCAAATTAGTTGTTCAAATTTATATGCAAGCCGCGAGACCTTTTTGCTGATTTGTTCAGATGAGGATGTTGGTCAGAGAGCGACAGGAGAGATTACATGCAATATTTTTAAATAAAATTTCTACGGGTTTGTGATGATTCGCAAAGCAAAGGCAAGAGACATGACGAAATTAATGTAACACGGCGGGTGCCTCATACGGCAGAAACACTGACTGTGTTAGAATCAATCAATGTTGTTGGTCAGCGACAAATTTTGCATCCTACAGGTTGTCATACTCTAAGGAGTTGAAAATGAAGTTACCCCTAAACTCTCATATTGCAGAGAGCACGTACAAGTAGGATTCAGCCGGGGGTTTGAGTCACTCACCGGGATGGAGTCACACACCGGATCCACTTGTGTTACTGCAGGTCCGACACGTAGATCCATCGATTCCAATCGCAAATCCTTTGGGCGATCAAAGTCTTGGCTAAAAAAAGAAATGATCTCATTAGAGAACATGAGGATTGGGTTCTGTGCGCAAAGCAGTGCAGTGCAGGAGCTGTATATATCCATCGAGTAGCGGCCTCAATTCTCTGCTCTGGCTACAGCTTACAATTCTGCATCCAAACATTGCAGTGCCTGTAGACAACTCTTCTAAGCCAAGCTCACCATGGATGAAATCCGCGAGCTGGATAATCTGCAGCCTCCAGAGCGGTCCCAAAACGCCTCTACACATGAGTTAGCCAATAGCGAAGACCCCAAACTCATTCCGACGACGCCCGCACCAGTGCAAGATGCCGAGACTCGGTCGACAGGCCCCAAAACATGGAGATTCTGGGCCATTATCGTGGCATTGAGCATCACGGGGCTCATGTCCGCAATCGAGGGAACCATTATTACGAGTGCGCTACCCACCATCACTAATGCTCTGGGCGGTGGTGATGCCTACATCTGGGTCCCCAACGCCTATCTCCTGGCGCAGGTCGCCATACTTCCGCTGGCCGGACAAGCAAGCAACATCTTTGGTCGTCGCCATCTCCTCCTGGGATCTGTTGCCCTCTTCACGTTGGGAGGCGGCCTTAGCGGCGGTGCCTCCTCGATGGCCATGCTGATAGCGGCTCGCACCATCCAGGGGCTCGGCGGCGGAGGGATTAACCTCCTGATGGAGACTATCGTGACCGACATTGTCCCGCTCCGGGAGCGTGGTCAATACATGGGTATCGTGGGCATCGGTGCCATTGTAGGAGCTACCGTGGGTCCGTTTCTAGGCGGTTTAATCACTGACCATGCTTCGTGGCGATGGTGTTTCTACATCAACGTGCCCATTGGCGTTGGTAAGAATAGCTCCAATCCTCTTCTTCGTTTCTCAGTAAATGCGACGACGGTTCCCACTTCTCTTTATNNNCCATGCTCCGCCTCTTTCGTGATCCTATTTATTTTCCTCCGCGTCAAGTACGAGCGTGACCTGAGCTGGTCAGCTCGCTTCAAGCGCATCGACATCTCCGGCAATGCCATTTTCGTGGCCGCAATCGTCTCTGCTCTAATTGCACTCACTTGGGGCGGCACCATCTACAGTTGGAGCACCTATCATATCATTGTGCCTCTTGTTCTGGGTCTTGTAGGCGTGTTGCTCTTCGCCGCTTTCGAATGGACCCCGAGACTCTGTCCAGAGCCCTCATTCCCACGGCAGATCGTATCGAATCGCACCTCAGCAGCCGCTCTCGGTCTGACCTTCATTCACGCGGTCGTCGCCTATTGGGTATACTACTTTCTGCCGATATACTTCCAAGCCATTAAAGGCTTGTCACCTCTGCGCTCCGGAGTGAACACATTGCCCAATGTTGCCGGCGGGCTTGTCTTTGCAGTTGCGGGAGGCGTCCTGCTCTCCAAGTTTGGCCGCTACAAGCCTCTCCACTTGGTCGGATTCGCTGTGACCACTGTCTCCTTTGGGCTGTTCAGCATCCTTGATGCCAACTCAAGCGACGCCGCTTGGGTATGCATACAGCTTCTGAACGCCGCCGGCAGTGGCATGCTTGGCGGTGTGCTTCTTCCTGCTGTTCAAGCACCTCTGGATGAAAGCTATGTCGCCACGGCTACTGGCATTTGGAGTTTTGCTCGCTACTTCGGCTGCATCTGGGGTGTCACTATTCCAAGTGCCATTTTTAACAACGAGTGCAGGCGTCTCTCGAGCAGCATTACCGACGCAGATATCGCTAGTAATCTGTCGGGAGACAGTGCGTATCAGCATGCCACGGGTGCCTATCTATCCAGCATTCAAGACCCGGCACTTCGTGCAGAGGTAGTGAAGGTCTTTACCGGAGCGATGCGGACGGTTTGGCTTGTTGGGATTGCGTTTGCTGCATTGGGTTTCTTGGTCAGCTTTATAGCGAAGGAGATAGAACTACGGAAGGAACTGAACAACAATTTTGGGGTAGAAGACAAAAAGGATGCTATCATCTCGCCAACGACAGACACCGAAGCTGCACCATCATCTAACCCAGTCTAATACGAACATGGGCTTAATTTAGTTATAGAGACCTGCAATTATTAGTTATAATTAGCTGCTAGGTATTAACACGTATATCGCTCTAGCTTGTATATATTATCGCCTATTTCCTCCATAGCTTTCTCTTCAATATTCTCAACAACCTTCTAATTCCCTTTAAGCACCCACTGGGCGATTCCCACTTTTCCAAGACTTTTTTAGAATCCTGCGTAAATGGATGATCTGGGCCCAAGACAGCACATCTCCCCTGCACGCACTCTTGCATATAAGAAAGAGCTTTATCCGAATTACCGCGGCTGCGCAATGCAACGGCTAAATTATGCTTAGATTGAAGCGTATAAGGGTGTTCCTCTCCTAGCATCTTCTCCTCAAGTTGTAAAGCTTCCGTTGCAAGAGCTTCGGCTAGTTTATATTTGCGCAGATCGTGGTATATTGCCCCGAGTTGGGTTATGCTCCGAAGTGTGTCTGGGTGGTTCTCGCCAAGCGTCTCCCGACGGAGGTCCAGAGTTTCCTGATAGAGAGCTTTGGCTTCTTTATACTCCCCCAGGCCCTGACATGTTGCTGCAAGCGATCCTATGTTCCAAAGCACGGCTGGATGCTTCTCGCCGAGTACCTCTCGTTGAATAGCTAAAGCTTCCATCTTGAGAGGTTTGGCTTTGGCATAATCACCCTGGTAGTGATAGACGGCTGAAATTGAAGCCAAGCTCTCAAGCGTGTGTGTGTGCTTCTCTCCAAGTACTTCCCGCTGAAGTGGTAGAGCTTCTTTATGAAGAGCTTCGGCCTCTTTATACTGACCATGGCTCTGGTATACTTGACCAAGTAAAGTCATAGTTCGAAGGGTATCTGGATGCCTCTCTCCAAGTGTCTGTTGCCGAAGTTCCATAGCTTCTTTGTACCGAGCTTTGGCTTTCTCATGCTGTCCCTGATAATGGTATGCTTTGGAGAACTTGGTATGCCGTTCTGTTCTCACTCTGAATTCGCTCCATTGAGACAGTCCACGTGTCAAGTACACTATTGGGCATTTCGGGCCTTCGATGTCGATCAAATTCAGTAGTCTTAAGAGTATCCCATCGGCGTTTGCTCTCTTGAAGCAATGACAGGTACTTAGAAGCAGTTATCCCCATTCGCCGCATATATGCACCCGCTTGAGAGATAGCTAGCGGAAACCACTGTAGTTCCTCAAGAAGAGTTTCCACATCATCATCAAGTTCTTCAACACCATTCTTAGTTCTCATTTTTTTAAGAAGCTCGGTAGCTTCGTCAGGTTTCATATATGTAACCTCAACACCTCTTTGTGCGCCGACCAGAGTGCCTGCAATACGGGCATCGCGACTTGTCCACAGTATTGTCCCTGTAGGCCCGTTTGGGACATACTTGTATAGGCTGTTCTCTGCTTCATCGGCGGATAATTCAACGCCGAATAATTCGAGATTATCCACATTATCAAGGATAAGTACNNNTGATGGGCATTCTTCGATACCGTTACGTACGGATCTAAGTAGATCTTTCCCGTCGGCCGCGGCAGCTTGTTCAATGCCAAGTTTGTTTGCAATTGTCTTATAGTCGTGTATAAAAGTCGCTTTGCTATCTGCATGCACCCAGAATACGCTGCATGTTTTGTCTTCGCATCGTCGGTACGCATAGTCCAAAGCGATCTGAGTTTTTCTAGGNNNATTAATTAGNNNGCAATATTCACGTAATTTACTNNNAAGAGAACTTACCCCGATNCCTCCCAATCCCCAAAGCGCAGCACTGTGGAACTTTGATCCCCGTGGAAGAAGTTGATTTAGTTGTTTTTCCAAGTCTGTGCGGTAGATCACATCCTCGTTGGGGGGATATGGAATAACATAAGTCGGCTTATCAACCCCGGGTATTGGAGGACCAGGGGTCACATTGTAATGGATGTCACCCTGGTTGATGGTGGCATTGTTTCCAAAGTTATTATGATTGAGAGAACGTGGATGAGATGTTGGCTGGCTCATGGCCCATGATACAGTGATGTTAAGACCGGGAAAATTCAATATTAGACATATTGGATCGAGTTTTCCATCTTTCATTTGGTTTCCATCTTTCAATTCCCAGAGTATATAAAGTCAGCCAGTAGACGTGTAAGACAGCTTTGGGCCCCATTGGGAATCGATGCTGCGAAGGATACTGCAAGTAAGATTTAACCAGAACAGATGAACACATCCAATAAATCACCTCCATTAGAGCACATGTGTGAATGTTTGGCTGAAATGAGCTGTGGTCTGCATGAAGCAAATGTAAAAAAAGACAGTTTGCATGAAGATACAAACAATCATAACGGTGAATATCCTGGAACTCAAGGATATAACCCTGTGCTGACGAAAGCCTTACCTTCAGTATGGGTACAGAGATAGCTACGTGTACGGAATACGCTCTTAATATTTATTAAACGTGGAATAAAAACTAAAGGAAAGCTTAACCAAATTTAGTAAATATATGAATCGTACTCTTTTAAATTGGTTGAACCATTTTCTCCTTCCTAAAACTGCACTTACGCCGAACTTATATCTATACTGGTTCGCCATAAGACTGAGTATGCAGTAAGCAGCGCACAGTTCAGTATTTACAGGTAGCTTCTGGCAGATTGTCTTCAGTTGGGGAAAAAATTCCTTTCTTGTTAATGCAGTGCCCTCTGTTCAGCGGATGCAGCGCGTTATCATATATGCACCGTTATCATATATGCACCATTGAGCTTTACAGTATATGTATAGAAGACAATTGTCCTATTCTAAATGCCGTTCATTACAGTCTTCTAATAGCCTGATAATTCTCTTGTGCGAGACTCTTTTCACCAGATCTTCGCAGCACCATTGTTTCATTCTGACGTATCAACAATCCCGGCCGGTGGTTTGTGCGGCCCCTTGCGTCGCGATCCCTTACATCAATGACTGCAGCGCAGCCTCATGCAAGATGTACGACCGATAAATGAAAATTCATCTAAAATAAATTAAAATGTATTCAAACCCTCTAGATTAGCAGCCCACTTGAGTAACATAGTAGCACGTATTTACCGATCCGCACCACGATTCAGCACATACAACTATATGGTGGAAAATTGAGCGTCCCGTCAAGTTCTTCATCACGATTATTTAAGTGCACGTAACTCTCTCACTATTTGCCCTTTCCGGCATCTCAAACCATCTCCAACATTACCCAATATCCGAATTCAGAACCCGACATCTCTCTTACATACTATATTTGAAATGAATATTTTGCCGATCCGTCATATCGGACTCGCCATTGATTTTCCCTTGATGTGCTGATTGTTCCGGCGTCATTCCCATCTCTTCAATAATCTTAGTCCTCCGCTTGTTTTCCATAATATCTTGTTGCATTGTCAGCCTGAAACCGTGGTGGTAAAGGTACATCCCATCCTGGAAACTCACAGTAAAATCGCCATGCGATGAATAGAGCAATAACCACCCCATACATAATTCCGCATAAAATGATTGCAGGAATATATCTGGGCGCCCACTCAGCTCGGAAAGTCTGGGGACCAACAGCACCTCCTACACAGTACGCAATAAACATGACAGTGCCGATAACAGACTTCTTCGTTCGCCCAGCTACATTAGACGGGAACAATGTCCACATCATCAATCCAGTTGAGTGACTAGTAGCTGTCATAAGGTAGAGACCCCATCGAATCCAGAGCATACGTCTACCTTCCGTTGGTAATAGGCCCAAAGCTAACATACCAACAAAGCCCGGAATAGTTGAGATGATCATCAAAAGAACTAAAGCGCTTGAAGTCAGCACAAACAATAAGAGTAAGGGTGGGTGCTGCATCCTTACATCTGGTATGGGGCCACTTTAATGTCAAGACTCCAACGACTAGCAACCAGGCTATGGACACGAGGTCTAGTGGGATGATGCACTTAACTATCGTCTCCAAGTTGGTAAAGCCAAATGAGACAAAGACAAGGTTGCCAAATGCTGCTGTGCCGCTATTGGGTAGAGAATTGGCAATATATGCAAAGAAGAAGAAGTAGGTTTGCGGATCTCGGAACGCATCCACGACCTGGTCCCAGTGCCATTCATACTTCTGACCTCTGTCAGACCCAATCTGGCTGCTGGCGACCCTGGCTGCTGCAATGCGTTTCTCCTCCTTCGATAGCCATCGGACTTCACTGAGTGTTCCCAGAAACAGCAGCGAGAAAAAAGACACGACTATTGTCCATGACCCTAGGAAAACACTAATCCATCGCCATGGGCCAAAGCTGCTTGTATGTTTCTGAGCAGCACTGCCAATGCCGTACATAATCAGTTGCGTTATGATATCTAAACCGCTATTTGAGGTGCTCCAGATAACGGATTTCATGGGATGTTCCCGACTGACATAGAAAGACGCCGTGAGGAGGACTAAAGCAGGAGCCATAGTACACTCAAGTAAACCCTGCAGGGAACGTAATGCCACGAGCTGGGTGAAGTTCTGGGTAAAGGCGATGCAAAGAACGATAACACCCCAGAGGAACAGAGAGACGAACAATGGCTTGTTTACACCAAATCGTTGCATGAGATAGTTTGAGGGAGCTTCGCCGATGAGATAGGAAATGTAGAACGCGGTGGTCAGCCCTACAAGCTAAATTATTAGCTTCTGTATACTCTGTGGCATCATATGCTATTCCAAAGTAGAATCTATTGTGGGAAATGCTTACACGAAAATTGTTGACCAACAAGATGGGTGTCCTGTGGCAGGCCAAAGGTTGCTTGCGTAGAGATAGATGCCTTGTCGGCCTGTTGAATGCCGGCACAGAGCCACATGAATGGCAGCAGAATACGGTCAATCTTTCGGACAACGCGCTTATTATCAGCTTCATTGTATTCGGCATTAACGGTATTCAAGACAATATCTTGAGCCTCATCAACGTTGGCTACATCGATAACCTCTGTTGACCTGCCACTGCTACTCGTCTTCTCGTCGCTGAACATTTCCTTGGTGGCCACTGGTTGTGTCATGATGCTGGACTGTGAAAGAGTAAAGTTCATGTCAAGTATGGGAAGATGTGTATCAAAAGTTCGTTTCTTCACGGCCAGGCACTGGCTTTAATAGTTTTTGCCTTGACATCAAAGTCTACTATCTTTGGGCCTATTCAACACTGTCCCCTTTTTACAGCTAACAAAAGCCGTCATAGCCTCTATCACTCAACAGTTTCTATCTAACGCATCACCTTCGTGTGAAAACTCACCTCAACATAATTGGTTCGGTAACAGCATAGAGGAAGGAACATGAGCCAGTTGATGTTACTCTCAGCCTCTCATGCACGGGCCAGATGAAAATCGGACCACTTTACACAGAGAATTGTCTATTAAGGTGTCGATTTTGATCACATTTTCTAAGCAATGCTTATATCACGTTCAGCTTTCAGCTTCAGTTTTCAGCTTGCATTGCTCAAATCATTACCAAGGGCGGCATCCATCTACCATTCCGGCGTCGTATGATGGGCCAATCATGAAGTTAGAATCATCATCCGGAGACACCTAGACTCAGTTACCTCATCAGTTGATCAGTGGTTTCAGGCTCCTGGACATCAACTTGCTTGGGTAGGGTAGTAGCATATCCCTACTCGTAGCCTGATGCGTCCAATTTGTAAGGCAGGCTAGAGATATTTGTTGGTCGCAAGTGAGTGCTGCCCAATGGTGAACATGGGGCCTTCACCAATGAGTACATGCTTATTGTCGCCTTACCGTAAACCTCACGCTAAACGGGGGCATCAAGCGGGCTTTTGATAAGAGACCCCGGGAGCCTGATGAGTTGACTGCCGAGTTGAGATACCAGGATTATTCAGAAACGTGCCAGAAACAAGACGTTTCATTGGAGAAAAAAATAAGCCCCCAATTCTGCAAGACAACCTTGTTTGTTTCTTCAGCTTCAATGTCGAAGTAGGATGCAGTCATATGTGTTCAATGTTAGCAATGGGATTCCAGACACTCTAGAGCAGGTATTATATTGATCATAGACTAGCTACTCATTAACATGAGGCTGCTAAGTATTATCTATTTAATTTGCTTTTCCTTATTTACTTCACTATTAACTATCTACTAAGTATCTTGATATGTAAGTAATGCTGGTGAGCTGCTTTGCGCGGCTGTTGTGTTTGGGTGTTGTCTGAAAATTAGCTAAATGTCCGGGAGGTATGTATAGCCGCCCGACAGGGTGGCCGCCATCTTACCATGGTATTTGCCACGACTGTTCTAGAACAGGCCTGGATGCCTCTGCTACGTATTCTTTTTCAGCTTTGTGTGACGCTTTAACCATTTATATCAATGACGTAGAGCTCCGTGGTGTTCTCGACTTACTGCCAACCTGAGCCATTGTATATCACTTGCATCAAATATGGAGATTCGTAACTTATGACTACTGTTACGTGTACAAGTTGGCTACCAGCACTAAGCAGATTTTGAATTATATAGACAGAGTGGTTTGACTAAGTATTTGTACATCATAGCCAACAAGATTATGTAGCGAAATAGACGTTTAGATTGTGCGTGGACAGCTGTATCAGAGGACATGTAAAAGGTACATGTACATCTGTGTCCAACACTGATACGCAGCCAGTCTCGCATGGCTTAATGATCTGTGATCAAAATGCAATCGCGTTGCGCAGTTGATAAAGGTTGATGGTTGATCGCTATGTGAGAGGGTGGCGCGGTCAATATGCAAAAAAATCAGTGTCCACGCTCAAGCGCATCTCCGAATATACGAGACTTTAGCCACTGAGTCGAGCACATACAACCATTGTTAGTAGAGAATTGAAGGACTCGCCAAGTTTTCGTGTTGAGTTAGTTGTCTTTCAATTTTTGGACTTCAAGACTAAAAATCTGGAGTCGCACGATCCCGTATCTCGTAGAGTAAGCACTAAGGACTATGTCAGGGGCCGAAGTTTTCATCAAGCGATTCCGACTTTAGTGGTTCAATCCACGACCAGCATGAAAGTCAACTTGCACTTTCGCTACGCGAAATCCCCAAAGGCGCACTTCATGACCATTTAAAATGGATAAATACACCTACCCACGGCCCCTGCATCTTCTGCTCTTTGCCGTTGCCATCTTTGAAGCCTCCCTTTTCTGTCTACCGCCGCGTTCCCTCTACCGCGCCGCAGCTATCGCTTTGCTCGCGGTCGTGACATACAGCTTCCAGCTCAGCCTCTTGGAATACTTCCCAAATCGCGCCTTTATATCTCTTGCCTTGGGCGCAACCTGGACTACATTCTTGAATGCCTTCGAGATCCTGATTGTGTCAAATGTCAGCCCTCAAGACCCCGGTCTTCAGTTGGCCAACTCTGGAAACCCAATCTTCCAGGCATTTCGGGCAGCTACCTTACCATTCAACTGGCGGCGCGTCGGAACCAAGTGGCAGATCAAGGTCCCAGCTTCGACGGAAGATGCCTCCATCACCGGGCGCGCGCGTTTCCTATTCAAGAGACTGAGCGTTCTAGCCGTCTGCTATCTCGTCATAGATCTCTGTGCCGCNGGGCCCCCGCCAGACCCAAATATGATTGCGAGAGAGAAACAAACTATCTCGTACCTGCTTGCTTCAACCTCAGAAGACGTCGGATTTCGGGTGATCACAACCATCGTCTTCCTTATCAACGCAGCTCTTGGCGTAATCGGAGTCCACAGCCTTCTAGCAATTGTTGCCGTCCTCTGCGGTGACCAGCCACAGAGCTGGCCTCACATCTGGCAGGGCTGGCCGAGTCAGGCTTATTCGGTGAGAAGATTCTGGAGGTATGTCTTAGCTCCTTCAAGTCGTATTAGTGGCCGCNNNTTGAGTTTATCCAGCAATTACTATCACCAAGGTCTGCGCAAGGCGCTTAGTGGACCGGCTGACTGGATTATTGACTCGGTTCTCCCCCGTGGTAGCCTGATCTCCCGTTACTCGAGGCTCGCTTTAGCATTCATTTTATCCGCATTACTACACCACCAGGCTGAGAGATCTGAAACTGGACAATTGATCTTCTTCAGCAGTCAGGCACTTGGCATCATGTTGGAAGATGCAGTCTACAAGCTGTATAGCTTCAGCCCCATACAGCTCCCTCAACGCATCGAGCGAGCCTTAGGATATCTTTGGGTGCTAGTATGGCTGGTATGCCTCGTCCCGTACTGGTCTTATTCGACAATGCGTGTAATTGACGATCCTGTGAGGGATCAAGCAACCTTTGAGATCTTCAAAAAGGTCATGTCCAAGTAAGAATATTGCAATCAAGACTACTAATCTCTTGAGAAGAAAAGGAGATCTTCTACAAAGCTAAACAAGCGGAATTCGGGGTGGAGGGAGGGCATAAATTCCCTGTAAACTTCTTGTTACGATCTCGTCCCCTGTAACGAGTTGATCCCTTGTAATAACTGGTTCCTTTACAACAGTCGCGATAATTGCGATGATTGGCATTTTGTCCTATTAGCTCGCCGGTAAAACGGATCTCTACATATACTATTTATATATTTAAAGATAGGCAAAATAGTGTAGGGGAGATGATACATGTAATTGACATTCGTGGTCTACATGTTTGCTGATGTCTACTCAAGGCAATGCATCAGGCTTCAATATAAGCTTGCGCTACTCAATTACTAGTACATACGACCATAGGTAGAGGAGAACTCGGGGTCCCGTCTGCTCCCCCATAGATAGGCCTCTAACCGGCAGATTAGTAGTTGAGTGGGTGACCATCAGCGAACACCGGCTGTTGTATGTTTTTAAATTTTTTTGTTTCTTTTTATCTCCTTCCCGTCGTTTGCAATGATAGTAGAAGGTGAAAGATGTGTTGCGAAACTATTTGAGAAGGATGCATTCCTAATAAAATTGTGGCTTGCCACCCCTGTCAGCGTTGCACCACTAAGGCACTCTTGCAGCCATAGAGAAAAACAGCCAATCACCACTTTTTATCTACTCGTCCAAAGAGGGACAGAAAACATTCTTAAGCCATTCACACACCGTACGTAAACTTCAAGATGGCGGTTGCATTATTTGCCTATAAACAATTTTCGTGGCATCAAGTTTCGGTGAAGCATGTATCATAGCGCTTGTTCTCCCAAGCAAAGTGGAATTGTTACGCTACACAGCTGTGCAGCTTCTACCCAAGAGAGAAGGATGGATCTACTTGGATGTAGGATGTTTTGGGGCACCATCTCTCATCTGTAGCAAGGAGCTATCGAAAGTAGCCATCTTCTTTTTATTTTCTGAACTTCCTGGTAGAAACTACCTGCAGGTAGCGTATGGTCATCTTTTTCTAGGTCCATCGCGTCCCAGGCTGCTTTGCAACGGCTGCGACGGACGCTGTGTTGACTCTTCCATGCCTGATAACGCGGGCTAGTTGTATGTGCTTATGAGACAAATAGTAGATGTGGATGACATTCTTTCAATTGCTTGAAACATTCAGGCCAAAGGCAGGGACCGGAAGATGGAACTTTTGAAATGCCAAGAGCCTCTGCCTACATTTTGGAACCGTGGAAATGAATAATAAGTTGTAAGCATTATTGAGAAATACAGGCACTGGAACTTCCCCGCATCCAGGAAGTTACCTAAGGTATCACTCACCTATGACCAGGGTGCTAGGAGATCGGGTGGCGACGCCCCTGGCTGTGATCCATCTTTCGACCACAGATATTAAAGGTCCGGGCCGAAGCCGGAATCCCGGAATTTGTGGCCGGAAGTAGGAGACGCGAATGGGATGCAAGGTTGGCACTTCCGGGGTAAAAGCTACTTATGAAAGAGCGAGTGGTACGTCAACATCGGGGACGAAGCTACCTACTAGGTAATGAGCTTGGTACCGTTCCAAAAAGAGCATTATGAACCGCTTCCCGTTCGAGGTCACCATTCACTAAGGCCACATCGAGCGCATCCTTTAAGAGAATCTCGATCCTTTCGCTCTAAAACATACAATTCGATGGTCGCACTGCGTTCATGAGCACGCAGTCGATAATACGTACCACAAATTTGTGTACTAGTCAAGTATGAATATGACCTCCCCAATGGTGTGATAGCACAGGATACAGTTCCATTAAAGCATCTTGCAGGAACATAGCATATGGTGCCCGCTGCTTGTCTAAAGTTGTATGCCGCGTCCGGGCTTGCACACTCTACGTATATTACCGATGGAGCTCTTGAATATGCGAAAGCACAGGGTACGAACTCCGTCATCTCCATCGGGAGCGGTAGCTTTGTTGGCTTTGTGAAGACTATGAGNCCTNNNTTTTCTCATATTTGTATCCCCACTATATTTGCTAGAAGTGAAATGACCCCCATTCTCGGTCAGACTACCGACGACGTTAAGACGTCCGACTCTGCTCGTGGCCATAGGCGCAGCGTATGACCGACTAAGCATACTTCCTCAATGCTGTAGGATTTCCTTATGAGACTGAGCAACATGTTTAATAAGCCAGAAATCAATTGTGAACTTGCGCACGCCTTTTCGATGCATCGGGTCTTCCTCTGCTATGAACCTAGCATCGTCTTCAGAATCGGCATACACGACAATCATGCCCACTCCACTATATTTACTCTCCAACCCGCCAGGTACAAAGGGTCCAGCAGCCAAAAGCTTGCCTTTTGCGGCCAGTTCTTCCAAGTAGTCTCGGTGTTCCTTGATGACGTCGTCGAAAAGGCTAGGGTTGACGAATTCACTTCTGATAATATAGGCTTTTTTTACAAATTGACCGGTGTTTCGTGTCTGTTCGAAGAGCTCGGTGGATGTAGACATACTGAAGCTGCAAATTATTCTTAGTTCCGCGCTCTCAACATATTGCCGCGGTATGAATTTACCTATAAAATGAGTCTTGTCGACTTTTTCAATTATAGCAGGCGTAGAAATGGCAGCAAGAAGCAATAAAATAGATAATTATCTTTCAGAGATATTTAAGAAAAACGTATATTAGATATGAACCTACTATATCTATATATACTAATTTATACACACTTGCCATTAGTATCAGGGGATTACGAAATTCCGATCCCATTCCGATCCAAATTCCGATCTAACTTCCGATCTGATGCACGTTTCTGACGCGCGTGCTCACACTGCCACTTCCGCTCTATAAGCCATCCTATCTCAGCACCCAAAGAGAGGGCACCTTGGCGAGGATAAGACCAGGAAGCCAGCTGGGCGCTAGTTTCGAGGTTACATTCAGAATAATCTCCTCTTTCAGAGTTTAACTACCGGGCGATATCCTTAGGGCATAGCAGGTGCGCGAGGCTGCACCGCTCGATGGGCCGGGTGTGTCGTCCCTAGCTGTAAACGATGTTGAAGTTGAGAGGCACGCTGAAGCCATCTGCATGGCCGAGCTGCAGCGTATTGCTAATAAATTCTCATGCCCGCCAGCTCGGCCAGGTATATTAGTAACGGCTCGCACAGCTAAGAAGAAGCTATTAGATGAGAGGATGCCGAGTGTTCTACTAGGGAGGTCTAACCTTTATCAAGTCGTGCAGGATGTTTTAGGGCACCATCTCTCATCTGTAGCAAGGAGCTATCGAAAGTAGCCATCTTCTTTTTATTTTATTCTGAACTCCCTGGTAGAAACTACCTGTAGGTAGTGTATGGTCATGTTCTACTAGGTCCATCGCGTCCCAGGCTGCTCCCCGAAAACTGATAAATACCACAATAACCTGCAACCTTGTCTTCCAACTGATGCATCACGATCTGCCCTAGCTTGGCATCTTTGTGAAGAACGATGCCAGCTGGATTCTTTATATCGAGCAATGCACCAAGAGCGCCTTCGTAACCGGCATCCACAACACCCGCCGTAAGTGTAGCGCCGGACCGCCACAGTGATGACCGAACAAACACCTGGCCCATATAATCCAAAGGGACGGAGACAGTCTCGTTGAATTCGACAAGATATGCCCCTTGGCGTAGTTTGATAGTTTCGGTATCTTTGTCAAAACGTAGCTCGGAGGCATTGGCGGCCTGTCGATGTGAATTATCGAAGTCGATTGTGGCAGGTGAAGTCCAAGCCAAGACGCGACGTAAAGGGAGGTCGACTCCACATGGTTGTAGCTGTTGCGTAGCGGATCGTAGGTTGCGCACAATGCCCTGCTTCACGATCGAAGCCCTGCCCATGAGCATTGTGGTTGACGGTTGCGGCAATTGAGGTCAAGAGCAACAAAGGGGAATATGTTGCAGAGTGCGAGAATGTTATTGTTAGGCTGGACGAGTGAATCTACCCGTTGGCTCACACAGTTGGTATCTAAAAGTGCACGGGACCAACGGGCAGCTGTCTGAGACGGTGTTGCAAAAACCCAGTCCAAGAGGCTTATAGACTGGCCGCATAAGTATAAGAAAAAATGCTCAAAAAGAGTAATCCGTTTTAAATGTTAAAAAATGAATGAATAATAAAATAGTTATTCAGACAATATTAGGTCAGACTTTGCCTATTCTCATTGACCAGTGCCATCAGACGATTGTATGCCCTCTGATCATCACCACGGTTGAATCGCTCCACAGTTTCGTCATGATCCACAGAGAGTATACCGTTATCAGGATCCAGGTTCATCTGCCTAAAGATCTTTAGTGTTGAGTCTGCCTCTAACTTCTGGTGCATAAGTAGAAGAGCGTCGTATTCTTCCCAATAAGGAATTTCATCGAACAGAAATGGTGCCTTATTGCCCCCAGCAAGTAACTCAGTAAGCCGTGGCTTCGCTTCATATATCTCATCAAAGAACTTAGCCCAAGGCACTTCTGAATAGCAGAAGCACTCATCTATGTCGAGAAATTTGATGACCTGGGCATGACTTTGTATAAACGAAATCAACTCTGGGCAGACGAAGCAGTTTTCTAACGTGAGAGATTGTAAAAGAGGGAGGTCGTCTGGCTTTAAAGCAAGCGGGATAAAAGTATTGCCGCCATCTTCGGTGTCACCAAGAGGATCCGAAGCCTGAATATGCAGATATTTCAGTCCCCTCATATGGCGGAAAAATAAAGCATCCAAGTTGCGGAGAAATTCACAATAGTCTGTCATTGTATTAGTCCGGATTCCTGAATAATCTTCGAAGCCAAAGATGTTGAATGTTGCAGATTCAAGCTGATTAAGAAATTGGCGAAACGCATCAGTACGATATGTAGATGTCCACTTTGGTGGAAAGCAATCAAGGATAAGCTCAGTGATTAGAGTATTGGCGACAAGAGCCTCCCAAGTCTCGTTCATAAGCGCCCGCCATTTCTCTCGCAGTTCCCTCTCGCGCGTATAGTTCGCATCTTCATGAAAGTCGAAGTCCTGATAGACCTCATTGTCTTCATTATCGAGGTCAAAGTCAAACTTCACTTTGACAGTTTGTAGGTGTGGCGTGAAGTGACCTTTCAAGACCCCGCAAGCTGCCGGTAGCAAAGACGGTGCCGTTGCCCTATCATCTCGTTCGCATTGGCATATAAATTCGATCGTTTTTGTGTACTGGCCATAAGTCTCAACGACAGTCCGTGCAAATGTTGCCGATGTCTCGTCATTAGTTAATCGTATTGTTTTAAAAATCTCTGGCAATAATTGGGCTCTGTAGAATCTGCATGTTGAACTTAGGTTGATTTTGTCGCCAATATCGAGGACCTTGATTATCTCGAAGAATAATTCGTTTGGGAGATCTAGAAGACACGCCATTTTAAGCCTATTTGATTGCAAATCCAACTTTGAAATAGCCCGGGATGTGGCGTCACTTTAAATGGATGGCTCGAGTCATGACCATGCACCAGTTGGGATAACGCCGAATCCAAGCCAAGGTCGTCCTGCGCTAGGCAACGTCGACTAGTATCCATAATTGGCGAACGAATTTACACTCCTCTGTTTACATGGTTATTGGAGTCAGGCAGGGCTGTGATTTGAACATGTTCTCATCATCGCGCATACTAAATTCACATAAATCCCCTTCGAAACCCACATTAATATGTATATATTATCTTACTGTTTGTCATTCTGGCGATGTGTTGAGCTATGAGACTGTCACTTCGCGGGCCTCTTAGGCTATGACATATGTACTAACTGGACCAGTTGGACATATCCAGCACATTGAAGTTGAAGAAGGGTGCGAACAAGATGAATATTTCTCTCCTAACCGCAAACTGTAGAAAAACACTAACAAAAAAAAAATGTAACAGCGCGAGTCTACCTTTGACACCCATACCCCAATCGGTGCACTTCTGGTGGCGCAGTCGTCAGGCAGGATGTGCCCCCTGCATCGTTCTCCGAAATTGCGTGTAGACGGTAAAATGCGACCAACAACCAACAACCAACAATCGACAGTAACCTCGCCAACTCCTACGGAACTCTACAAAAACTGAGAGGTGCCGTAAGAGGTGCAAATGTCCAGGTTCTGACACTCTCCCTGCTTCGCCAGAATAACCACGATGAAAATGCCCTAACACAAGTCCGAGAACCACCGTTTCACCCTTTTCGAGATGCACTTCTCACTCCTGATGGCTTTGGCCACTTTGGCGTCGCCTTTTCGAGGGGTCGCAGCCTTCTCAATGCAATTGACAGAACGAGAGATGCCGGCCGTCTTTTCTCTTCCAGTAGATTATCGCCCCGTCTCTCAGGCGAAACTGCAGAAAAGGAATCCATCTCCTACCGTTCAAGCAGACACCATGCTTTATGTACGTNNNGTTNNNCATCGTGACTCGATTTGGCCGTCTCCTATTCTGACATGTATCGTTTTATTATGCGACCTGACACCCATTGTCAAATTGAGTGTCGGAACGCCACCACAGCTGATAGAACTGGCAGTAGATCTCCAAATGGGTTTCATCGCTTTTCTCGTGCCGAACACCACGGATTGTGTTCCGCAGCCAAACGCAACCTCAGCACAATATAATTGCGCTGCTGACGACTTTTGCGCTGTCATGGGCTACTTTTGCCCTGCGGCGTCGTCGACCATGAAGTCGATAAAGCCCTCGAAATCAGACCCGGAAGGCCCCGTCAACGCGGATGTCGTGACAATTGGCAGCCAGAGAGTAGAAGGCGTCCACATGTGGCTTAATGATATCTCTCCAGGCGCTGTGAGTGTTTCCATACTGGTACTAGAGGCCAAAGTAATTGATCTTGGGAATTTTTTAGACAGTAGAATGGGCATTTCGCCTGGCTCGCCCTTCTTATACCTAATGGTTGACCAGGGCTTCATCAACTCTCCGTCATTCAGCCTTTGGAGCTATGGGACTCCAAATAACCAGGGACAGTTGCTTTTCGGTGGAGTCAACAAAGCAATGTACAAAGGGACGCTCCAAGCATTTCCTCTTTCAGGATCAAATAACAACGTGAACATGCCAATCGCAGCAGTTGTTGTGGAGAGTGGCGGCAACGGTACAGCTGGTCCAACAACCACAAGACACAACCTCGCCGACTCAACGACAGCAGTATTATCTACGATTGACATATTCACTTTCCTTCCCAACAAGACAGTACAGCAAATTTATGCCGATCTTGACATCACTCCGACTTTCATCCCGAGCTTCAATGCTTCTATGGGTATCGTTGATTGTGCCAGAACGCAATCCGAGAATCGCACCGTCTCCCTGGTAATTGGTAACGTCACGATTTCAGTACCTTGGAGCGAACTATTCATCCCTTTTGAAGACGATACCTGCGAATTTACCATCGTGCCATACATGCCGGACTTGACTTATGGGCCAGGCAGTGAATTACAAATTGGCGCTGCTGTCCTTCAATACATGTATTTGGCTGTGGATTACGATAACATGTTCGCCGCCGTGGCGCCACTGAATACCAATCCAGGCCCGGATAATATCTTGGAAATAGGGAATGGGACACGAATTCCGGACGCTGATGGGGACTTTCCAGCTACCATTACTCCGTATGGGGCACCGACCCTGACCACCACAACCACGGGGTCCTTGCCAACGTCAACTTCAGCTTCAAAAGCGCAAGCCGTAACATTCGCACCTAGAGCTATGGATATAATACTTGGGGTTAGCGGGGCAATACTTGCAGCATTTTAATTAATAATATAGATTGCATGGGACTTAATGAGGATAGGTTACAAGACCTGCAATGTGACGCGATGACGAGAAAACTTGGGTGAATGAGAGATTTGTTTTATAATCGGCTTTGTTGGAAATGTGTTACCTATATAGAATATATTTTAAGATGTGGCGTTGAGCTTTTTACGTGAGTCAACTTGTATATTTCTAGGTAGATCTGAGCAATTACAAGGCTACGTCATTCATGATTTAGTATTCGGAGTCAAATCTCACGATACTATCATGGCATCAGCTTATAATAAGGAGATGCTCAGTCAGCATGCTACTCAGGATGATGTTTTTGGGATTAGGACCGCATATAATTCACCAAATCTCATATCTGATTGCTATCCGAGTCGTGACGATAAAAGTAACCCTCAGTTTAGGGCTGAGGTCAGTCCCACTTACCACCAGAGTTTATTTTCCAGCAGCAGTTTTTCAATACATTTGGTCAAAATCCAACCCACAGGCAATGCAAGATCCTTGCAAATGTCAGGTGCTCCGTCCATAATATCCATCTCTACTCCTAGCTTTGTTCAATTCACTAGGCCTACCTACGTTAGTAGATCTACCTATGTTTTCCAGAGAATTCGAAGATCCATTAGCCAAACACAAATTGACTCAATACCCAAGCTCAAGCTCTTCCAATCAGTTCGCACCAATATCCAACATAAATCCTGCCCAATGGAGGATCCTACAGTCCGATGTGGACAAGATTCTGGACGAGTATTCCAGCTCGCCTGTCCAGAATCAAGATGACACCCCTAAGGTGCTACGAGCATTCCTCAAATACTTGGGCGAAGAGGCAAAAACACTCTTGATGCAAGAGATCAAACAGTTCAACGGAAGAACAGCATTAAAGCAGCTCCGCAATTTCCTCGTCGACTCATTATTAAAGAGCAGTAAGTAATATGAGGCCCAAATTCTTATCTCCTATCTCGTACTAATATAAAACTGCAGTGCTAATAGCTGGCGGCAAACAACCCAAATCACTTACGCCCTCCCCCATCGTGATCCCTGGCTTAACTGCAGAGGAAAGTCAAAATCAACTAGACTTGAGGAGCGACCACACTGCCGTCAAACAAGCATGCTTGGCAAGAGACGGTCACCGCTGTGTTCTCACCGGCATGGTCGAACGACTTCATTTCATGAGTATACCGCCACAAAACCGCGGAGATCTACGGTCCTGCACAACCGAATGTGCACACATCATTCCCTTTGCTTTGAGCAAACTCAACCCGAACTCTACACAAGAGGTTAGCTGTTCTTACCCCAATTTGCTCTTCGTATGCTGACTAGTAGAAAGGCTGAGACCAAGGCCCAGATTTGGAGGGCGATTTACCGCTACTTTCCCTTCGTCGTAGGGAAAATCGGACCCGAAAATATCAACGCTCCCGAAAATGCGATAACTCTGAGGTCAGAGGCTCATATGGAATTTGCCGCACACCGTATTGCCGCTGAACCTACGAATACGGTACTGCCCATATCTTGGATGTTATGCAGAGGATTATTACTAAATCTCTCCTGAATTTTAGGAACACGAATACCATGTCCATGATCTCGGCGCTGTTTATTCCGTAGCTCGAGATTTATCGAAAACTATCGCTATGACACAATCAGACCCAGCAGTTGTGATGCCAGATCCCAATCTCCTGAGGCTACACTACCAAGTATCGATGATCCTGCAGGAGAGTGGTATTCGAGAGAGATATGAGAGGACCATGTGGGAAAATGAAGACAATTTGATCCCGAACATTCAATCTGATGGCTCTACAGATCTAGGGAATATCCTGTCTAGCAAAATGCTCACAGACATCTAGATGATTTACTACATCTACTACATCTATTCCTCGATACAGCTCCTAGAGTTTAATAGATTCAATGATAATAATTTCAATAAACCACTTCAATATTCTCTTACAGGGTAACTTCAATCTAATAGTATCCATCAAATTACAGTTCTACAATAGTAAAGCATCTCTCACACAATCCCCCATTCAAATCAACCACCTGTACCGGGTACCACAAGATAAATTACAACTGGACTCTTATCTACAACAAAATCAACTCAAACCAATAAGCAGAGTCCCCCCAAAGACACTCATCTCGATCGAAACTAAATGTGGAATACGCGGAATCCTTTCCTTTCGCCACCCCCAGCGCGGAACGACAATCTCAAAAGGAGAGTCATGCCCCGACGAGAAGCGAAAACGCCATTCAATTTTCCTTGGAAATTCGCTTTATGGCTTTCAAGCCACTTCACGCACATATTCCCTCAATAGGCAATCTGGCGTAATTTAGAGCAAACAATTCGGGCTCTCCTCTCACAAGCGCAGCGCCATGCCAGTTACCCGCATGCAAAGTTGCCTCCCCCAAGACAAGACTCCGGGGTAAAGAAAAAGTCAAAAAATGGAGCTAGAAGGTTTGGAACAAATCCTCCTAGAGTCAATTCGCTGATCCTACGAGTTCCGTTGAATTACCATGGTTACGTTTTTACTAAGCTTTGCGCGTTTGCTCTCTCGGCTGAAAACGTCCGTTCTTGCATGACACGGGTGTTGGGAGACAACTACACGTTTACTCTGCGCATTTTGCTATTCGCCGGACGACTCGGACAACCGCATGCATCAGTGAAATTACTCGTCGCATTCCCACAACTGCCGCTTTGTCTTTTTTTCAACCCCCAGTTCGTGGCTTGAAGCCACCGTAGCACAAGCAAGGTCAGCGGCGAAAGCTGGCTTGACCCTTTGAGTCAGTGGCAATAACGCCACGGCACCAGGACAAAAACAGGGGAAACCTGCAATCAAACACGCAAAACACTTCATCAAAATGGCCTGGGGGTCGGAATAAAGGAACAAGCCTCACCGGTAATCCAATCAAAACATACAACCTTCATGCAGACCGCATATGATGGCGCAGCGGGAGCAAATTGCGCGTTCTGCACGGATGCATGCTAAGCACACACACACACAAGGTAGGGTTGGGCTTCAGCCGCGAATTGCCGAGCCTAGAATGCAACCAGAAGAAAGTACGGCGTACGTTCTCCAAGAAACTCCAAGTCCTCTCGTTAATTGAGTTCAAGCCTTGTCCGAAGCAAGAAAAAAACAAGAATCCGGATGAGAAAACAAAGTTCAGATCTGGGTGGTGATGATCTCGTTGCCGTTGCAGGTTTCCACATAGACCACGGGCCCACGATGGGCTTGCCACAGCTTCATCCACCGAAAACCTGGGGCCCCGGATTCTGCTTGCCATCACGGACCTTTCATCTGCTTCTCATCTTGGAGTATTTCTAGTCGATGGGGCCGAAAACTGGAGAGACCAGATTCCAGGATCTCGCCATCGTTGAAGGAGGCCGCATTTTGTACGTAATTGAAACTCCACCACGGGGGAGGGGTAGGAGGGTGAGCCCAGAGAACCAGAGTGATTCCATCACGAGCTTGCTCATCTTGACAAATGGCTTCCGCATCACCTGAGAATGCTCAATGCCGGTTCTCCTGGCTTGCCTAGTTTCGTGAGGGGGAGAGGACGCTATCGAGAGATATGCGGTCGAGACCTGTTCAAGAGAGTTTCAGCTTGGCGAAAGCAAAAAGTTGGAGAGTCCAGTCCCGGTAGTTGTAAGCTTGCGCAGTCGAATTGCGTCCAAACCGTTGCGAAATAAGCTTGAATCAAAGTAGGCCATTCGGCGTGGATACGGTTTCATTATACCGTGGGATTTGGGTTACAGAGAAGGGCAAGATTGTCGTCGCCAACGGTCGTGTCTCGAGGGGGGCCTCCCGGCCTCTTGGCAAAATCCCCCATTGCAACCCGATGCCCATTACGCAATGCACGATTGCCCCGGAATATCAAAGGCGGGTGTCAAGGCCCTGACAGCTCGAAACTCGCCGGCTATCTCGAGAGGCTTGATCAGTCTCGAATCTCTTGAGGGGTTTTCTCCTCTGAAGCTGTCAAGCGATGGATGCCGGTGGAGCTATTCTCAGTGAAAACGATCCATACGGAGTTTGATAAGTCCACATCTGGAGCACCAAACGCGCCATGTCCTTTCAGCTTTCCCACTCTTGCACCCTTAGACACTTAGGCGCCCAAAGCCTCGACGTGAAAGCGGAGCCGCAGCAAGGGAAGATTGACGAACGTTAATTGACACTGACTCGTGCCACGGTTTATTCTTGGTAAAGAGATGACCAACAATCAACGTGTCATTGCTGCCCTTGCCCAATCTTCGGTCTCGGCGCGGCGGATCCCCCAAAACGGAAAAAGGCACCACGATGAACCATGTCTGGAGAGATATGGAGTGACAGGTAGCTTGTACTCGTAGTACATAGTAGTAATCGCATTCTCAGGCGCGGGAACGATGTGTTGAATCGCGGCCGGCTTCTGCCTTTCCCGTTTTGCTAAAAGATTATGGCCATCATCTTGTTTTTAGACATACTTCTGGCCTGGCCTAGCCTTATCGAGCTGAGACAAGGCGCGGCAGCTCCGCGTCAGATGCCAATGTGAAATCGTTCCATACTTGTACTACCGCTAGCTGAGGACACACCAGCAGGTGCTTATCAGCTCGGTCTCTTTTCGCTCTAGTTATCGGTATTCCATGCATACCAAATCGCATCCTAGTGGAGGAAACGGCGTCGCCGATCCCTGGGAACAGTGTCATTCGCTCATCTGCAGCACCAGGCAGCTTGGCCTAGCCATATATGGCTAACCATGGCCGGAGCAACAAGTTGAAGCAGGCATTGCAATTGGCACCCGACATCCCCAATAGCGTGTAGGAGAGGTGGCATGAGATTGCAAGGGCCATTGCTGGGTGCTAGCTGGAGATGCGAATACCTACTGCCAAGGTGGTGTTTGGTCGCATGTACTGACAGAGACTCCATAGTAGCAGAGTCGAGGTCGTATTCCGCGGTGCCGTACGAGTAAGTAATACTAGTAGTAGTAGGACTACTACCTCATGGTCGTCTCGTGTTAGTGATGCGTGGTAGTGTCAAAGCAGCTCACCAGCGTCTTGTCTTGTCTCAGCTCTCTATCTTTGGGACCCTGTGCTAGATGTGCCAATCTAGCGCTTCCAGCGATTCTAGAACAAAGAAGCCGTCTCACTCGTCGTTTACAAGTACATACGGGCCATTTTAAGATGCGCCCTCCGCGCCGCCTTGCCGTACGGAGAATTTGGGCGGTTTGCGGGGTGACAAGAGAAGCCTTGGATAGAGCGGCAGACAGATGGGCTAGCTGGGTAGACAAGGCACTGCTGCAGCCACCTTGACACCAAAAGAAGGCTGTTCCTGCGGGCGGTTGCTGACTAGGCCAGTAGGTTAAGTAGGGAGTGTAGGGGCACCGCACATGCGATCTACGCCAACGTTCCAGTAGTCGAATCGTGTTTGGTGTAGCATCAGGGCCTCTCTGATTACCTTATGCAACCGTCGAGAGGGACGAAATCGAGAGGAGACGAGACCCGTGGGCAGATGGCGATGGGGGAGGGACCGTGTCATTGCAAATGGATAGAGCGCACGTGCGTCGATGCTGCTGCGGTGCCGAGATTCTTCTCCTCTCCACCTGGCATGTGCTTATCATCAAGCTGTGACTCTTTTCTGTCGTGCTAGCGATACCCCGTACTGCTGCTAGTCGTGGTCTATGAGCTGTTCGTGGTCCGTGTGTACCGCCAGGTTTCGAGTCTGGTCTCTATAAACGGGCAAACGCACAGTTAGATTGATATCTGGTGAGGAGACAAATGGCGGCGCTAGCAACAAGGGCAAACTAGTTCATCCGCTCCAAATATGGCACAGGCGTACGAGTAGAAGGTAGAGGCCATCACCACGCCAGCCAATCAGTGCCGCTGGGTTCGCAAACCGGGCTGACAGTACAAAGTACGAGCCGACGAGTTGGTGGCCAGAAAAGTCACGCTTGTGAGCGCCATCGAGCTGAGTGAGCGGCTTCTAGAAAGAAAATGTCGCATTCTAGTGTTGAGATACGGCCTTGTGGCGGCCAGCTTTCTGGTGTCGAGGATGCATAATTGCCCTCGGCTATCACACAGGAGGGGAAGAGATTAGCCGAACGAGGCACAATCAAGCACAAGCATAGCGCCACGGGCTAGTCAGGGTGCGCTAAAGGCATTCAAGGTTCAAGCGTTGCCCATCTAAGATGGCACTTGTCAAGAGAATGGCAGACGAAGCGTAATTCAAATTCAGCTGGGATGGGCTAGGAGATAATGGCGATGTTATCACGACCTACCTGGCGATATGCTAGTCAGATAGCCCAGTTCGCAGACCCGGGGTGGGCTAGACAAGCACATCATGCCACTAGCAATCGATACTACGAATAGAACTACTTGCACAGTCAGTGCCGTATCTGTAATTCTAGGGACCTGACTTGGATACAGACAGCCCTGGGCGGTATTAGTGGTTGTGCTAGGCCGTTCTCATCTTGTCACGGGGGAGGCGAGATGGTCATTGTGTTCCCAATAGCCCTGTTGAGGCTGAGGAGGTCCCCGAGAGTAGCGTCGTGGCTGGCTTCGCTTCTCTGGCGCTTGGTGTTGATCATGCAAGGAGCCGTGGGAGTAGGACTCGTAGCTCTACACCGTCTGTGCGGTATTGGTGTGGCCAGGAACACAAGGGAACCTGCACGCGGTGACATTTCCAGCAACCATGACCAGGGTATCAAGGTGGCCGAGTGCTGCAGACGTACGGAGTCTTGCAAGCAGTAACAGTAGTGATAGTCTCAATGATGACAGCAACCCCTGGAAACGCTGGGACCAGCAGCGTATTCGGCCGCTTACATGAAGCATTGTGTAATGCCTCGAGATGGAAAAGGTTGCCTCTCTTTCTGCTGTGTCATTTAGAGAGGTAAAAGCGGCGCTTGCTGTGTTTGGGGTAGATGGACTGCAAGTTAAAATGACCGCTTGTCTTGTCCTCCCAGCCAGTGGCCATCTGTTGGCTCACGACTCGTGTTCGCCCCCGCGGCTTGTAAATTGGACAATCGGGGATGATACCAGAAGTGATGTGTGCGGTAGATGCGACCCGCCGGCGCCTCGGGCCAAGAGGACAGCTTTGGGCCAGGAAGGGCAGGTCAGCAGGGCAGAAGCTTGCTAGAATGCTTCATGGAAGACGCACGTCGCCACCGGGAGGCACCAGATCCAATGGACGAAGCGCAAGTGCCTTTAGTGCTAAGCTTGAAGAGATAAACCGGCTGCGCGGGGATGCAGCCACCAACCACAGGCTGTCGTGCTATCGTGGTGGTGGAGGCCTAGTGGCGGGGGATATCTGTTCTTGGCGTTGTTGGAAAACGAGGCTATAGAAGACAGTAACTTCGGAGAGACCAGTAACTTCGGAGTTGGACGAGACCTTCGGAATGATGCCAACCGGTGTGTGGCCGGTGTGTTGGGCGTGAGGAGATGCCGCGAGGCAGCTCAGCTTGGGCCATGTGTCGGCTCAGCCGTTCAACGAGCTGATAGGGATGATGTGGATCAATCATTGTCAAATTGTCTTGTCGTTCGTTGGTGAGGCTAGAAAAGCTATCGGAGGCAAGCAGCCGGCATGATCGAGGCGAAACTTGGGCCATGTGGCGTGCAAAGGAGGTGCGAGAGGGAGTGCAGCAAAGACGGCAACCAAGCAAGAGAGAAATGGAACCATTGCGGAGTCGAGTCTGGTGATGTCTGGGCAGATTGCGAGCGTTTGTGAGTGCGACGGACTGCTTCAGATGGCCGAGCGAGCTGAATCACATCCAATATTGTCGGCCTGACACGAGTAAGGGTTCATCGTGGGATGGAGATGGCCAGTCAGGCAAGCCTGAGCAGGTCTGGCCGTTATGTAGCAGTTCAGTTGAAATTACAAACAGTTCATGTAGCTTCACAAGTCGTCTGTCTGTCTGTAAAACAATGCCATCAGATCAAATGTCACAGTACAACGAACACGATGCGATGATGCAATACGATCGTTGAGCAAGCAGAACCTTGAAGCCTGTCCAGTAGATCGTCGCTAGTACTTTTAGCTGGGGATGCCAAACAGTTTGGCGAGGCGAGGCGGGCAGGTACCAGGAATCCAGTCCCTTGCTCGACTGCATGCTTCCAAGTGCCCGCACCAAGACGAGAAGAGAGTACGGGTTTGAGTACAAGTACAGGTACCCAAAGTGCCAGCGGTGTGATGGTGCTGACACGAGTACCAAGGCAAGGCAAGGCTCCCTCCCCTGCTGGGTCCTTTGGAGCGAGATCCCTTGGATGCAGCGAAGGACCGATGCCACCTCGATTCGTCCATGTATTCCGACTGGTGAAGAGCAGAGCAGCGCCAGTAAAGTCCCAGCGATCCCGGGTCGAGGCATCTAGACCTGGCGTAGCAGTGATCAGCGCTACCGTGTGCTTCCTTGCTCGCCATGAGGCTGGACGTGCAGGTCCATGTCCATCAATGCTAATGGAACAGAGCTGTATCGTTCGGTGCATCACCAGCCGTCGCTCGCTGCAACAGTCCATGTGCAGTATCCAATGTACCTTTTGCATGTTACGAGGTACGCAGTCGCACCAGCCAATGGGCGGCCTGCTTTTCGATTTCGCTTGCGCCACCTGCCCCGTTGCGCTAGCATCTCCACGCACCTTGCCTGTCGTCCCCTGTAATCCGCGAGCAGAACCCACTAAAACGCCAGCAGCCCAAGCAACCCCCAACTTCCCCGTAGGGGCAGTGGGCCACTGTCTGGTTCGCTGGAGGCATCACGCGGCATCCACTGATAGCGGCAGCGAAACGATTTGATAATCCGAATGGCTGCCATCAGCGATAGAGCAGATGCGGGGACGATGATAAACATCCATGGCTCTCGCAGAATCCAACCTTCAAGGATTGCACAGGCAGCAGGCAATATCGCTCACCGGAGGGCATGGATGGCTTCGGCTTTTTTCTTTGTCTTGTCTTGGCTTGTCTCGTTTTGTCTCTCTCTACACCACCGGGGCTGCCTTGTTCTGTGCGAGCCTGCAGAGATCAAACAAGCAAGCATCGTCCACGGTTTAGTGCTGCAGGCAGTACTACTACGAGTACAAGCACAAAGCACCACAAGTGGCCAGTTGTTTCGGGCAAAACCAAAACCAAAGAAACCAAAGGGCCGCCAAGATCTGCACCACCAGATGCTCAATGCAGCCATTGATGCTCTGGGTCTGGGTCTGGGATTGGGGAAGCAAGGGGGGTGAGGGGCCCTCCCTTGGACCAGGACCAGGATCCAGCACGCGCGTAATGGGTTATCGCAAGGCCTGTGTGGGGACGGGACCGGAGCAGAGTTAAGCAATTGAAGTAAGTAGCCCCGTCGAGCACAGTAGAGCAGAGCGTGGGAGGGATAGAGGGCCGGGGATTTGGAGCGTTTTGGAGATATGCGCCATACTGGATGGTGTAGCGCTCGTACCTGGGACTGGCAACGCCGTGTCACCAAAGGCCGCGCTCTTTGCTTCAATGGATCAATTTGGTCGCTTGGGAGTGTACGGAGTACCGTGCTCGTACCAGGCCCGGGTGGGTTACCAGCATGCAGATGCATGTTGTGTGCTTGTAACAGGTACAGTAGGGATGGATTGCTCTCAATGTCGTATTTGGCGAGGTGTCGTGTTGTCGTGATCGAGCTGAGTTGCGTTCAGGTGAGAGAGAGCGCTGTATTATCCGAGCAACAGCACTGCAGCAACCCATGTCCCAGTACCTCCAGCCTTAACAGTCCCCGTGCAACTCCTCCATCCTCTTCTCATCCTCTCAATTCTCTCTTCTCCCACCCATGCAACCCGTAGCCTGATCAGGACCTCACCACCCGATTCAAGGGCCTTTTTGTCTCTGCTCTGCCTCTTGGCTTGCATGTGCTGCACTGCGCTGTGCCTCCCACTGCTTCCCACCCCCCAAACCAAAAAGACTCAAATCATTTGCATCTGATTTGCAAGTCAAGGTACGTTCCCGCCTCGGTTCAGAACTTGGCTCTTTTCTTCCGCATCCTTCGCTTCCCCCCTCCTCTTCCCTCCATCTCCATCTGATCCCAAAATTCCCACTTCTCTCGCCTCACACCCCCCGGCACCCGCGAAAAAAGAGCTGCGAAGCTAAAAGTCTCGAACTTCATTAGCCTCACACCAAGGCAAGCCTCCCCAAAATCGCCCCCTCCACCCCAGACAGCCTCCGGTGCAACGTCCTTTTGGGCCTTTTGGTTCCTGTGAAGGCTTCCATGCATAAATTGTCCTTGCCGGCCCTCCTAGTCGACACCGCCCTCTCAATCGGTATCCCTGTTTCCAAAGGGTCGACCGTCTTCATTTATTAGGCCGATTGTCCCTCCACCTTCTGCCTCTTCTTCTTCTCTTTTCTCTTCTTCATCCTCAAGTCTAACGTCTCACTGCTTAGACAAAGACACAGAGAGACACATCCATCATGTCTAAGGAATCCGGCGTCGTCACTCCCACGGAGAAGGGCGACAATGTCGTCGACTACCAGGCCAGCACCGTGGTCAACACCAAGGAGGGCCCCGAGCGCGACTCCAACTGGTTCACCCGCAACGGTCTCAATGCCGACTCCTTCAAGAAGAAGCACTATGGCAAAGGCCTGGTGGAGCTTGAGCGTCCCATGAAGGCTCGCCATCTGCACATGATTGCCATCGGTGGTTCCATTGGTGCTGGTTTCTTCGTCGGTTCGGGTGGTGCTCTTAGCAGAGGTGTAAGTTCTTCTTTACGGCTTCGTTTTCGTGTTGACATGAGCGTGTTCGGTTTTGCTAACGCGATTGAAAAATGTGGCCCTGGTTCTCTCTTCATTGATTTCCTCATCATCGGTATCATGATGTTCAACGTCGTGTATGCTCTCGGTGAACTCGCCATCATGTATCCCGTCTCTGGTTCCTTCTACACATACTCTGCTCGTTTCATCGATCCTGCCTGGGGTTTCGCCATGGGCTGGAACTATGTTCTTCAGTGGGCTGCCGTTCTTCCGCTTGAGTTGACCGTCTGTGGTATTACGATTTCGTATTGGAATGCCAACATCTCGACTGCCGTATGGATCACCATCTTCCTCGTCGCCATCATCGTCATCAACCTGTTTGGTGCTCTGGGTTACGCCGAAGAGGAGTTTTGGGCATCTTGCTTCAAGCTCGCGGCCACCGTCATCTTCATGATCATTGCTCTTGTCCTCGTCTGCGGTGGCGGCCCCAGCAGCGGCCGCTACGACGAATACTGGGGTGCTCGTTACTGGTACAACCCCGGTGCGTTCAAGAACGGCTTCAAGGGTTTCTGCTCCGTCTTCGTCACTGCCGCCTTCTCCTTCTCCGGTACTGAGTTGGTTGGTCTCGCCGCTGCTGAGTCTGACAACCCCACCAAGAACATGCCTGGTGCTATCAAGCAGGTCTTCTGGCGTATCACCGTCTTCTACATCCTCGGTCTCTTCTTCGTCGGAGTCCTGATCGACAGCGATGATCCCGCTCTGCTCTCATCTGCCGCCTACTCCGATTCCAAGGCCTCTCCCTTTGTGCTTGTCGGCAAGTATGCTGGCCTCAAGGGCTTCGACCACTTCATGAACCTCGTCATTCTCGTGTCCGTCCTGTCCATTGGTGTGTCTGGTGT
This sequence comes from Trichoderma sp. BMH-0061, assembly GCA_030015385.1. NCBI lineage: Eukaryota > Fungi > Ascomycota > Sordariomycetes > Hypocreales > Hypocreaceae > Trichoderma > Trichoderma sp. BMH-0061. The sequence continues at coordinate 4,457,365 of JARWZN010000001.1, forward strand.
TTACGGTGGATCTCGAACCTTGACTGCTCTCGCTCAGCAGGGCTATGCTCCCAAGCTCTTCACCTACATTGACAAGTCTGGCCGTCCCCTGCCTTCCGTCATTGCCCTCATCCTGTTCGGCTTCATCGCCTACGTCAGCTTGGACGCTACCGGCCCCGTCGTCTTTGACTGGCTCCTTGCCATCTCTGGTCTGGCCGCTCTCTTCACTTGGGGCTCCGTCTGCGTTGCTCACATCCGATTCCGCAAGGCCTGGAAGTACCACGGACACAGCCTGGATGAGATTCCCTTCAAGGCTGTTGGTGGTGTCTACGGCTCTTGGCTCGGCCTTTTCCTCTGCGTCATTGTCCTCATGGCCCAGGTAAGAATGAATCCCTTGTTTACCTCTTGTCTCCCCAGAAACATTTTGCTGACCTGCCTGCCTTTATTCTACACTGCCATCATTGCTGGCCCCGATGTCAAGGGTATGGGTACCGCGGAGAGCTTCTTCAAGCAGTTCCTCGCTGCTCCCGTCGTCCTGGGCTTCTGGATCTTCGCTTGGGTCTGGAAGCGTGAGCCTCTCCTGAGAACCAAGAACATTGACGTCGACACCGGTCTCCGTGAGTTCGACTGGGATCAGATCCGCGCCGATCGCGAGGCACTCGCTGCCTTGCCCGCCTGGAGACGTCTCCTCAACCACTTCTTTTAAAGAACAGTGCGGTTAGAGGGCGATCTCTTTTTCTTTTCTTTTCTTTTTTAATGCATACAAGTTGCCTCTCCGTTAGACGGTACGAAACTTGCGGGATGCAGAGCTGGAGTGGGCGACTGAGTGAGCCCAGATGACGACCATGTAACGCTGCGCATGCGACCATACCCTTGATGTCGTGGCACGAATTTTTCCTGTAAACAATTAGCTCGTCTTTCTATTATACTACAAGATACCATGGGGGCTGGAAGTAAGGCTCCAAAGGGGATGGGAATTAAACGAATAAATACCTGTTCATATGATGCATTGTCTTTGAAATATGTGACGTCTTTGTCGAGTTGTGAAGCCCAAAGTATAAGTCGGAGAGATTTTCCACATTGGGCGAAGACGCAGTTGTTGGTTGGACGTTCGTTACTCAGTGGCTTGGATGGTGCAAGTTTCGGCAGCGGTTCGTAACATGTGTCATGATTGCTGAAGGCGTTGTATAAGACGTCGAAATTGTTATGCTGTCATATCGATATCGCGTTGCCATCATCGAGGCCAAGTTGGGTGCATCGTCGTCGAGTTGCCATAAAGGGCGTCGCGCAGTAAGAGTGTGTGGTCCATGGTATCATAAGCTTCCCTCTCCCTTCCGATTTCGTGAAAGTAAGTAACAAAATGAACAAAAAAGTGAAATCAAATGAGAAAGAAATATACAAAAAGGAAAGGAAAGAGAAGGAAAGAGGGTTGAAAGAAGGAAAAGAAGCTGCACCCGCAGCAGAGTAGACAGCAGACTAATCACAAAAAGACCATTCCCTCAGCTCGTCTCAAAGTGACGACAGCGGTGTGTGGGCACCGTCCATATATCTATCGAACGGGATGTGGATCCCATGTTGTAAAAAATATTGGATCTCACATGTCGTTTGGTTGTCATTTGCGCGCCCTGGGAGCTGTGCATGTTAAATGTCGATTATGTATGTAGTATTGAGTAAGTTTTTTGACAAGACAAGGCGGCTGCGCCCTATGGCGGACTTGTGGACTAGGATCTTTTGGATTGTGGAGAGGACTGGAAATCGAGCCGAGAGATGCGGCGTGGCGGCTGAGCTGAGAGATGAAAAAAAAGATACGAGGTATTTTATTCTAGAGAGGGGAGGGATAGATTATTTTATATATCATTTATGATGGAACCGTAAATATTGGTTATTAGTAGTTGTTCTTGCCATCCCCATACAAGAAAAACGGAAGAGGAAGTCCAAGACGAAGAAAAACACACAACCCACGTTCGCTGTTGCTCTTCCGGGAAAACTAGCTGCATCGGGAGCTACAGCGCAATAACTGTATGGGGCTTAGCGGGCGCCCAAACAAACAACTTTACATGAATTTGCGGGTCTTATGTACTCCCCCCAAGAAAAAATACGGAGATATTTATGATTACAGAAGCTTTTTTGCGTATTTTCCTAGTCGTGTACAAACGGAGGAAGAAGCCCGTCATAACGTTGTTTGCTCCGAAGGCGATATCGGTGCGGTGATGATGATTCATGATTCACTGTGGGATTGCTTCTCCCTGCCAGGGGTGCATGTGATGGGTTTTTGGGTTTGGCGGTCGGCGTTTTTTATGTTATATTGTCTGTTGAGTAATGGAATGATCACGTTTATGGACCGGAAAGGGGGCCAGCTTACATGCTTCTTCTGCCGTGTACGAGGATTTGCGGAGAGATGTGGGTATCAGCTGATGGAGATGAGAAAGAGAATCCTTTTATTAACTTTTTCGACTAAGCAGGATGACTCATGATATGTATCTATAGACTGATGGCAACGGAGAGTACTTTTGCAAGGTTTATCCACAGTACGCCGGTGAGTGAGGGTCTGTAATATATAAAGCGCCCTGTTGTTGTTTTTGATATTACGCATGACAGGAGCTCACTCGACGGATGGAATATGCTGTTAATACGCGTAAGAGGCTTGACCTTGGCCTCGTGCCTTGTTATACAGCCTTGATGAGAAATTCATATAGGCTACTTGCTGTGTCTTGAGTAGCCTTTCCTTTCCTTTCGCTACTCTCTCTATAGGCCTGTCATTAGTCCCCTCAAAGACGAATCAAAAACGAATCAAAAACGAATCGAAGACGAATCGAAGACGAATCGAAGACGCCGGCTTGATTAAAAAAAGTAACACAAATACAAAAACAATAGCAGAAAAGGAGAAGAATAAGAAGCCGAGAAAAGTAAAAGATGATCCCAGTATATTAAATACGTTAGTTTTGCCGCTCCACCATACCCATCACGTCGCCAACCGCCGTCCTCGCCAGCTTCTTGAGCAAAATCTTCTCGTCCGCCTCCCGGTATCTCTCCCACCCATCCAGTCCCTCCTTTGCCTGAATGCTGAGCGTCTCGTAGCCCTGCTTAATCACCTCGGCGACTTGATGTGTCGTCAGGTTGCTCGGCAGCTTCTTCTCCGAGTTGCCTCTCTCGGTGAGCATCTGCTTGTAATGTGCGCTGACGTTGATCAGCGTGTCGATGGAGTTGCTTTTGCGGTTTCCTAGCTGGTAGCTTTCCTTAAAAGATGCTAGTACTTCGCCCGATTCAAACACTTTGTAAAATAGGTCGTCGTATGCTGCTGGAGTTGGCAAAAAGGCCTCGCCGGCAGACAGTGACAGTGCCACCAAATTCACTACGTGGTCGAGGACTGTGTCGATGTGCTGTAAATCTTTCAAATCTGAAGCATACGTGTTGAGGAATCGGATGAGCGACAGCAAAGAACGGAAAAACTCCGACCAATGATAACTCAGTCTTGTTCGGGACCGCGAGAGATAGGAGATGATTCGGAGCATGATGCCTAGGCAGAGAACATAGAGGCTGACGTCCAACCGCCGCTTTAGGTTGTGGTTGATGCCGTCCAGCATGGTGTCGAGAACGCATGCCGCAAGAACACGCTCTCCTTTGACTAGGGGCAGGAATGGCTGTCGTTGTCGACAGAGTCGAACAGACGTCTTGGACTCATCGCTACAAATCTTTTTACAGATGGCTGGGTCCTCGATCAGGAGACGAAACACCATCAAATTGAGATGCGCATAATATGTTGCTCGAGACGACAGGTGAGAGTGCTGCAGAAGATAGGACGTGAGTGACAGATAGTTGGCCATTGGACGCTCCTTTCCCTTTTCACTGGGCAAGGTTACGAGATGAAAGCAAAACAACTTGTTCGCATGAGAGAAATCATATGTTGCCAGCAAAACGGCCGCATTTTGGCCAGGTCGCAGTACATTAGTNNNAATCCATCGACGNNNCATCTCATAGGATTTGATAGTCACNNNCAACTTCGTAAACAGCTGCTTTTGCGTTGCAGCGTCGTACACGGGCTTCTTCTCTGGCTTTGGACCGGGCGTGATGGCTCCAAGTCCAAACATGCTTAGAGTGTTACTCAACGTCCAGCCTTCCGGCAGGTCCTCCTGAATGTCAATGTAATCATTTCGCAACGCATGGCATGCATCTCCAATGCAGCGGACGACTTTTTGAATGACGGCCTCATTGACGAAATCGTTCAACCGCAGTTGATATGGGTTTTGGAACTCAAACTTGTTATAGTTGGCGAGTATTCCCAACAGAGTAAATGGCTCTAGGCCTTGCTCAGGCTGTTCCGAGGATTGAATAAANNNACACATGAANNNATGGTTAATAAGCATCCTGCTGTTGGTCCATCGNNNCTGCGGCATTACCTTCATAATGGAAGGGAAGAGGTCCCTCTGTATCATGTACGTAAGAAGCGTCGTCTGATATGCGCCCGCTGAGACGGCTAGCAGCACCTCGATAGCCTTGTGGCTCAGCTCCACTAGCATCGTTCCATACCGNNNGCTTACTCGTACAGCATCCAGCAGATGTTGACAGGTGTACACACAGTTTGTCCCATTGCGAATGATCCCATCAAGCGTGCTCACGAAATCTGTAAACACAGTATCAACGTGATCTAGACCGGCCAGTATGGTGATGATGTCGGAGCTCGGATGCGAGTGCTTCTTGGTCAATACGCAGGCGAGAAAGACGCTCAGGGTCTGCCAAGATGTCAGCCACGAAAGATGTCCAAGCCAAAAACGAGCAACNNNATGGATTTCCGTAGCGCTGCGTACATCAAGAGCATATAAGGGAGCCGAGCCTTTGCCAGTTTTAACCGCCGCGATGGCTTGGCTAAAGAGCTCTCTCGTCCGCCCCTCCAGGAGCAGTAAATCGGCCGGGTGGATGTCGTTTAGAATCTTCCTCAGCGTCGGTCGATCGGGTCGCAACAGGAAGAACTCCCTCCAGAAGCCCTCAGACTTGTCGCCATCGTCCTCCTCNNNACGTCGTCGNNNATCAGCTCGGGCGCATGCCAATGAGAGAAAAGAAGCTAGAGCCGGATGNNNATACCTTGGTGGGCGATTTAGCTGGATTGTTCTTGCAACCAAGGGAACAGGCAGTTGTGGGCAAACCTTGAACAGGACCGAGTAGAGCTCGATGATCTTGGGAACAAAAACCTCTGGCTGAGGCTGGCGTGTCAGTGGTGACGCCTCCATGGGATGCGAAGTTGGCGAAACTGGGAGCTGCAAGCTCCTGTCATTGCTGGCGATAAAGAGACGACGTGGATGTCATTATCGCGACCCTGGACAGTGGGGCAGCGATAATAGATAATAAGAGTTGAAACCACGCACTGTATGAGCTCACTTAAAATGAATAGACGGACAGTGCTTTGATAAATAGCTCACTGTATACATGTCATATAAGCCCCCAGGCCAATCACGCTGTTTAATTGACCTCCAAGATACTTTGTATTGCCATATTTGCTCAGCCGAGATATAACATAACATGCATATACTCCACGCCCTTCACAGGAAAGAACTCCATACTGCAGCTAGCTGAGCATAGCTTCTCATTAATATACTAAATAAATTTAGGCACTGCATGTTTCACATTACACGCACTACTACGGATAGGCAGCTGTTCAGCGAGCTACCATTCGCGTGCACTCGGATATTCTGATCATGTAACTGATTGAAAGGATATTTGGTATTTTTTTTTGTATCGAGTTTTGAAATTTTCTCAAAGGGGGTTTTTGTGTATAAATAAAAGTTTGCGCCTTGTGGCACTAATCCACCTCTGTACAGCAACTCGGCCAACAACAGCGTTGTTGAGGGATATTAGAAACAGCCGAAAACCTTGCCCAGAAGACCCGCAAGGCGCGAAACGGCACAGCACGACCAGCATCGTGTCCGTTCGGCGAGGTATATCCTTCATCGTCAAGTCGTAAAAGCCTCTTCGAATCAATAAGTGAAGAAACAGCCAACTACACAAGTGTAGCCCATATTTGGCCGATTGACCCCCATAAGTGAAGCAGCCTGCATCGTCTGTCGTCTCGGTCCAGTCTTGACGACTCTTCCATTAGCAGGCTTCTGCTTGTCCCTTTTCAACAGCACTCCCCAATTATACAATATCATCGTACAAAACACCTCGCTTCTGATTAGATGTCAGTGCCGAGGTACGCCGTTTTTGTTGTAGAAACCGCCGTTAAACAAGGTAATAATTTCTCCTCTCAATCCCATTGTGTAGATGGGATTCCTTCTTTCTCGTCCACCATCTGCCGCCGTCATTCATTAAGCAAAAGCTGCGCCGCCAGACTCGATGGCTTCGATCTCGCTCAGGTCGATGGGCTGGCGGTGGAAGCGGGTAGGTAGCTCAGAGACGTCAAAGGCAACACCCTTGGGAGGGTTAATGGAGCCCAGCTGGTAGCCAGAGGAGCCACCAATGCCGGCCTCAACGCTGCCGATGGTCCTCTGAAGGGGGCCGTGCTGTTGAGCGTGGTCACGGTAGACGCCGAAAGAGTTGTGTCGGGCGGCGGCATCTCCGTTGCCGTAGTATGCGGTGAAACCCTCGGGGAGCTTTCCTGAGGGAGATGCGGGGTGAGGCTGAGGAGTGTGGTCGATTGAAGCTGAGGGAAAAAAGACTCGTTAGAATATAGCGTCCCTCATCATGGGGAGAAGTAGGTAGGAGTATGAAGAGGGATTGGGCTTACAAGGAGTAGCTCGGGGTCCAAGGAATCGAATCAGAGGAGTCCGCTCGGCGTGGACAGCGGCCTGTCGAAGAGCTCTCGTGGCGAACATGGTTGATATGGAAGGGGGCTGTTGGTGGAAGAGAGGTTGGGAGAGTTGATAGTTGATAGCGGGGTTGTCTTGATATTAGACTGTTGGAGGGGGACTCGGAGGTTTGAAATTGGATTGAAGTTCAAGTCTGGGGAACAGCGGGGGAGACGTGTATATAAGAAGCTTCAAGAGATCAATTAGAAAGCAAGCGGATAGAGGAGAAACGACGTCGAGATGGAGGCGCGAAAGAGTGGAGGTTCGCGAATTAATAAAACACGCCGGAGGTCCGGAGTGCGATAAAAGCAACCCAGGCCCAGCACAAAAAAAATTAAAAATCCATTGGTGCGTAATGACTTGACATTTCCCAGCCGCGCAGCTCGTTTGGGAAGTCCCGCCCACGTTTAGGCAGCCTAGCGCGCCCTTTGGGCACCCGGAGCACCTAAAAGGCACCTAAAAGCACCGAATGCACAGCGCTTGAGTTCAGTGTTGCTGGCCCGAGAACCGGGGGCGCTGCCTTTGTCCGAATTCGGGATCTCGGAGAGTCCACCAGGCGTCCACCAAGCGTCTCACATCACCCACACCAACAAGCTTCCGGTCTTATCGCCCAGCAGCCATCGTGCCACGCATCTCCTGATCTCAGCGGGGGAGCCAGTGGCCGAAACATTGCGAATTCAATGCCTGCACATGACAATTCCGGGGCATCTGCTGTATTGCAGGTGGCTTGAAGCATCGCAGCAAGCCCGCCGAGCCGATACAACACAACATCAAATCTACCCTCCTCGATGCCCCACTCGCGCAACGCTCAAATACGGGCATGCGGGAGGGTCTTACGGAGAGAATCGGAGCAGGGGCGGGCTTCACGCATCGTCGACTTGACTACGGACTAGCTGCCGCGAAATCACCTGTTGCAAGCTCCATCCACCTTTGCCTCTCAAGCCTCTCTCCAGGTATTCTACAGCAACAACACCAACAGCTCTACGGAGTACCGGCAGCAGATATCATGTTATCGAAAGCAACCCCAAACAAACCTAATTTCAGAAAGAAGAGAAAAGAAACGAAACGAAAAGAAGAATCATCTCATGGATATCACACATCACTTCAGCCAATCCCCGTCCCGTCATCCTGCATTGCATATGCACACTGGTCCCCCCAACCACGCTTCTCCACCTCCACACATCGCGATGCTGTCAGCCCTGGCTATGCCTGTGAAACCCCGCGGTTCGTTTTCTCTTTCATGTGCCTCCGAGCTGCTTCCCGAGCCAGGTTCGCGCTTACAATGCGTGCTGCGTCAAGTGTGTGAGTGGGCTTTTTCCAGACCAGACAAGGGCCATGTCACTGCAGACGAAATTACATGTGCTTCGCTTTTGCTCTGTCGCATCAACGGCTCTCTCGCTGCGGGCTACCCAAACAGGCCATCACATCAACCTGTAGCCGGAGCCGGTTCGGAACGAATTCCCACTTTTGTGTCTAACTCGTTGCAATTCATCCAGAGCCATCTTCTCCCCAGATTCCATGGCGGCGTCCAACTTCTGCCACTGCCGTCTCAAGTGCTGAGCAATCAGACAGACGGCGTCACCGGCGGCCTTTGCTTGAACAGCCGCATTTACTAATACCTACCTCCATGACACATCTGATATTGATAGTAACAGCTATTGCCCAATGTAGTCTTCCATTGCTTTATAAGTTGCTGTATTACTTATTTGTCCAGAAAAAACAGCGGACGAATCACCGAGACCCGATCGGCCCCCGGCTTTGCTCCAAGATATGGCGCAATCTAAACTGCATGGCACGGCACAGCCCCCCTGGGCCCCTTCGGCCTCCATTTCTGCGTCGAACAAGCTCTTGTTATGGCGACATGCATGTAAAACGGCGTTATGAAACTGGGACCTGTATCTTTACTCCGTTGCCTTAATTCCACCACAGCCGTTGCATTTGTCCGGAAGCTTCTTTTGCCTTATCTTTTGAAGATCGCACTCTCATAGGCTCGCAAATACTATTACTCCGTATGCAGGCAGGCATCTCTTTGCTTCCTGAATCGGCCCATGCAAGTACGCCACTACCACTACCGCATACTTTTTCTGGGGCTATTCTGGAGACATTCAACCGGCCCGGACCGGGAACCGGAACCTTGATAATGCTTGAATAGGACCGGGACCCAAACCTTGGCTACGCCTCTTCGCAGCTGGCAACGTGTTGGTAACTTTCTATTACGATCCACCGCCGGTAACTTTACAAATGGTTGTTTCATACCTTATTATTAGGTTTTGTAACATCTTCTCTCGTGATGAGGACCGCCCATCGGCCAACACTGCTGAAAACCTTCCAATGAAACTCGACATCTTATCTAACCTTTGCATTCAGGAAATCCCACCCAACACACTTTACGTATCTTTCTATTTTCTCCTCTACCTCTCTTCCCCGATGTCGATTATGGATCTTGTACTACATGTATACTTAGAATCGAATTCACCGCTCCTCTGATTTCGGCTACCGATGTTGGCTCCTCTAATTGTCTCATCAAATGCAATCTCTCTCTAACAGCAGCCCATCGGGATACATACTTTGGTCATTCCAGTCAAACTAAACACACGGCTGGGAATTAAATGAGGAGAATGGCCATTCGGTATTCTAAGATAGCTATCCAGCAACACTCCAGCGACTTGGGGGTCAAGAGCCATAGTAGGGTGAGGATGAAACACCTCTTATTTACCACTACAGTAGATCCCCGGGTTTTTGAGTACCTCTCCAACAGCAACTGCTTTGAGCCTAGGTACTACCTGGCTATATTCCTCTAGCATCTGGTAGTATCACTCTTGAAAATTAGAGACGAAAGGTAGGTATCCAATGGCCAACCTGAGGTACCAAGCAGCCAATCTCTAAATTTAACACCCAAAAAGTTACCCTAACATCAACCCCCATCCCCAACAATTAGAAGAAGAAGAAGATGAAAAAGTGAAAAGAAAAGAAAGTATTCCAAAGTCCCAAGATTCTACCATCGCCACTCCATAGCCAATAGGAGTGAGGGTATCCTAATGATAAGAGGCGCCTCATGTAGTCGCCCCCAAAAAAGTTACTCAGCAGCAAATTCAAAAGGAATAGACACGTCTATAAACGTTCTTCGACCTTTTTGCGACGGAACAAGAGCCGCCGCTGCAAGACACTCCCAAAAACACCATTCTCCTCAACAAATCCAGAATATCAACCCGACCCAAAAAATATCCTTTTATATACATCCAAAGTACTCAGAGAAGATTCCTCTCGGAAGACGCCGCGTGCTGAATCGCGTCATAAATCCCTCGTATCGTACAACTTTATCCTTTTCAAACTTGTCGATAGCATTCTGCTCGCTTCGTTCTCGTTCTCCATGCAAGTTGATACTGTGTCCTCAAGGTCCAGCCGCCGAACCCTTATATACGTCCTCCCTCCACGACCTCCCGTTCCAAAATTTCTACTTGCCCAAACTCTCCGGTTCGCCGGCGTTCCATAACCCACCGCTTCTCCCCACTCTCCTCTTCTTCCATCATGTAAGATATACTATCTGTTGATCCCTTCTGCCGCTGATGTCCTCTCTCCGGACTTGACGCTTCTTGACTACTACCCATAGCATGCGGGTGTGCATTGGGTACTGTGAAGGCAGAAGGATGAGGGGGTCGNCTGAGCGGAGAAATGCCGTCTTGGAAGATATTGGATCCCATTTGGATGGGCGATGTTGAGATCGCTCCCCAAGCTGAAGCCATATCTGCGTGTGGATTCATGAATTCGGGCCCAATTGACGATCTGTTGGCAAGGGCTGACGTGGGCATTGTGAGTGTAGGACTGGCAGGAACACTACCATCCGAATCGCGACTCACGACGGAGAAGACCGAGTTTTTCCGTGTATGACCAGCTGAGGAGGANGGGAACCCAGTCGGAAAACTAGGTCCTCTCGGTGAACCTGGACCCTCTCCCTTNTCTGACCTTGGAGAACCATCTTTACTGGAAGCTAGGCTGGCTTGCGAGCCGCCCCATGCCTTTGACCGCAGCCGAAGGAGTGCCGTGAGGTTCATCTGGTCGTCGCCTCGGTCCGCCATCATGGCCAGCTGGGCCAGTCCGGGGCTCTGGACGATTGGAGTGCCACTAATAGGTGGCATCCCAAGGCTCATGAGGGAGTTTCTATTGGAATACTCGGAGCGCTCGGTGATGGGAGTCAGGTTTGGCTCTCTCGAGACTACACGCCCGCTCACGCTGCGATTTAGATTGCTTGCGCCTTTGGGGCCGAAGAATCCACCAGCGACATATCCGCTGCCCTCCGCGTTGGCGCCTGAGCCGTGGTTGTTGACTGGAGCAGCATAAAAACCAAACTCTTGTCCATACCACCCATCGGAATCGTTGGCCAGAGCACTAGCGTTGGCCTCGGCGATGATGGCATCGTCGTCCATTTCAAAATCATCCATATCATCATAAGAATAGCCGTAGTCGTCGTACTCGTAGTCACGGAGCGCATCTGAATCATCAAAACTTGTGGGCACTTGGCCATTATTATCTGCATCGGTAGGAGACTGCGCTGCTGCGCGTTCGAACTGGCCAGCCTCTGCCGCTCTCTGGGCGGCTGCAGCCAAAGCCGCCTGATAGGCAGCAATAGGATTTGGGCTGTACGGCTGAGGAGCAACAATGGTAGTCTCAGATAATGGAGGTAAGTCGCTCGGAGGTAAGTCGCTGGGGATTTCAGCAGCAGCATTCTCATTCGAATGATCCGTGCTGATGCTTGTAGAGGCGTGTATCGCCGACTGAGCATCCTCCAGCTGCTCTGAAGGCTGCTGTGATGCCACTTCACCATCTAGCTTCTCCGTCTCCTCCTTCGGAGACTCTTGGTTGCTCTTCTCCCGCGCTGACTTTGCTTGTGCGAAAGCTCCAGGTAGAGGTCGGCCGTATTGATCAGTATCATCATTGTCAAATATTGACTCATCAAAAGGTACCCCATCATCTACAGGTGATCCGGCTAAATCTTCGGCAAACACACCTCCGAAGTCAGTCATGCCTGCATCAAAATATAGCTCTTCATAACTCATCCTGCGCCGCGCGCCCGGCGGCGGAGGCATACCAATAGGGGTAGGGACAGAGCCTGCTTCCAAACCCATTGTTTGGAAAGAGGCCGAAACAGTATCAACTCCATGGATCCCCAGACCGGATACCTCAGCATCGGCCTCCGGGTCCGGAACTGAACCCGGCTCGGGCGACAGAGGGAGGTTCGAGAGCCCTGGAGTGTCCTTTGTCATGGCACAACCAATAACCTCGCCATCGGCATCTCTAGGAGTTGGCATCATGCCTCCACTCTGTGGAGTCGCCAGAGACGATGTTGGGTTAGATCGCTGGAAACTGAACCCGGCAAAGTTTTCTTGGTCATCGTCTGGATCGATTTCATCCTCAATATACTGAGCCTCTTGTTCATAGTACTGATCATCGTACTGATCATCGAGATACGGGTCTTCTTCATCATCGTAATCCGCATTAATTCCAGGAATTTTCTCTTCCAATCCGTCATCATCCATCATGGCGTCGTAATCAAAGGCATCTTCATCAAAGTCATCAAAGCGAGAGTCTCTTGGCTCCTCGCCTTGTGCAGCTTTCTTGTCCAACTCCCGTTGTCGGTGCCGTTCTTCCAGGAGCTTTTCCTGCTTGGCGGCTCCAATCATGTCGAAGCTGAATCGTGAAGAGGTACTCTTCATGTGTCTCGGTATAGACGAGAGAGAGACGTTCCTCGACCTGGTCGTTCGTATAGAGCCAGTATTTCTGACTGGATCACCCATCTCCTGAGTGGTGGCCTGAGAAATCGTTGAAGGGGTCGATTGAAGAGCTGGGTCGTTGCCCTTCATGGTTAGTCCAGTAACGACATGGTCGTCCAACGGAAAGGCTTGCTCTGCAGTAGAGGAGCCCGTTCTAACAGAAGATACACTAGATGATTGGGCAATGGTGTGCGAATTTGTGCTCCCGGATTCTGGGCGGGCAGGATCCGACGCACTGCTCATCATGCGGCGTTGTAGCTGCCCGTCTAACACTACTGGGCCACGCGTCTCCGCCCCATCATGAGGGCCCACGCCCGACTCCAGGGCGATATTGGCCAAAGATGCAGAGCGGATAGCCACTGTATCATTAGTAGGAGCATTTGTCCTTCGTCTCGGTGCGCTAAAGTCATGAACCCTAGTACCTTTAATGCGAGGGTCATATGTAGGCTCGTCTAGACGATTGTCTAGGGGAAGGGGCAGTGCATTTGCAAGATTTTGGTTGTTTCTCCTCCTCAACAGTAACGTTGACATGGGGTTCTTGAGGAACGGCAAACCCTTCTTCCCCTTCTGGGGCTCAATGTTTAATACAGTACTCGAAGACAGAGATTCGCCCGCGAGTCGAGAACCAGAAAGCCGCTGGTTAGATGATGAGGAGTAGGGAAGACTACTCTTTGAACTACTGGATGCCTGCGGCGATGGCCTTGATAGGTCGGCATTGGTTGACATGGGCGTCTGGTGGGAAGTTTGAGCATGGCCATCACCTTGCTGTGCTTCCACATTCCGCTGGTAGTTCCGCAGAGCAACGCCGCCGATAAATCCAGAGCCAGTGCTGTATCCCGATCTCTGGACCTGAGGAGGTCGGCCGACAGTTTGCGGCTGCTTCTCGATAATCTGCGGTTGTTTCTCGACATCCCGCTTCTCCCCAAGAGGTTCTAGATTAAATTCGTTTGACGTCACGCGGTTTATCGGCGGCAGGGTATACGGTAATGAGTTGGAAGCAGAAGATGACAGCTGTGCGTCGAGAGGAGATGCTGAGTCGGGGTTCAAGGGCGACTGTTGATGGCTGTTGAGAGACGAAGGCGAGGATTGATCCGGAGCCGGCGAGGTCGGGTTTGAGGGCCCCCGCCGGTGGAATCGCAGGTGGGAGAGCATGTCGTGCGTTGTGTCGAGTGTTGCACAAGACGTCCGAGGCCTAGACGCAGAAGAAGGATCGCAATGCGGGCGCGATCATAGCTCGCGGATTCGGACCTTGTGCATTGTTGATTCGATGTCGCTTTGAGAGGGGTCCGAAGGCAGCAACTCAACGGGGCGGTTAGATGGCGCTGCAAGCGTCCGTTGAGGTGGCTGAAGCTCTGCGTCCCGGAGTTATCGCGCTCTGCTGCTTGGTCGAAATCAAATGCTCAATACACGCTCTCGGACGAAGCTGCGGCGCAAACAGCCGGAGATTCAGACGGGCAGAGGCGCTGGTGTCTGTGTCTGTGTGTGTGTGTGACGTTCTAGGCGCGATCGACAACGGGCGGTTCCATAAATACAAAATCGAGGCAGAACGGGTAAGCAGGGGAGCCGCTAATAAATTGGAGGGCATGCCATGCACAGGTACTGAGTACCGCCGGGTTAAAGCCCCTCTCGCAGCGGTTTTCGACAGTGGCTAGGTACAGATACAGCAGGTCTTAACAAGAGCCCTTCAAGGTTGATTCAATCCTAAAATATCATCCCGTCCAGTCCAGCCCTTTGTTGGTAAACACCTCAGCTTTACTGTAAAGTCGGCAAATGCCAGTCCCGCCACGTGCGCTGTGCCCTTGAAATTACGGGGGAACCGAAATTCAAGGAAGGTGATGTCAGCAGTGGCTGCTGGTGTTTTCACAAGAAGCTGAGTCGAATTGATTGAGCGCTGCAAGGCCATGCAAGGGAGGAGATTGCCGATGCGCAGGAGTAATTCATCGCCTGTTGAAGAAAAACCAGTGGCTTCCAGAATAGGACCGAGTGAGCCCTATCAAGTCCTAGATTGTGACTGGATGTCGGTCACGGTTGAGGCTGCAGGCTTCCAGCAGGGCGCTTACATGCGAGCCTACCGCAGGAAAAATTGAGGCGAGCTCTGCTTCACCGTTGCTTTGGTGATGGGCTCATTCTTCTTATTTGCAGAGAATATGGACTTCATCCATCATCGACCTCGTGCAGTAGATCACACGTTGCTGGCACCCTTCTTGCAACGCATTTGCCTGGCATTCTAGTGCACTGGAATGCGATCACCAGCTAATTACCCTCCCTCAAACGACCCATCAAAACACACGGCATACAACGTAACGCTATCGAACAAAGAGAAAATTTTCATCCCTTAGGCGCGTACAGCTATTAAGGGCGTAACACGTAAGCTCCAGTCGGTTTACACGTATTATAGAATGTTGAGTGAAGCTTCGGGACCGGGTTCGGCAACTCTGGTGTAGCTGACGGGCACCGCCTCACCGGCAGACACTGCCGACGGGAAAGCTGGGACGAAATCTGGGTCTCGGAGAAATCTGAGCACGTTGTTGGAACTGACAGAGTATAAAATGGGCTGTTTCGTGGTGGCTTATAAGTGTGTGTCAGCATTTGAGGCTGTTGAAGCGGGAGTACATACATCCGAGTCTCTCGGGTTCCTCTCAGTCTTCCACGACATGATATAATGATATAATCACCTAATTATACTTTGAACGTACTGATCGCGTCAAGATTAAATGCGACAATATACTCTCTGCTCTTTAACCCTACGAGTTATTCTGTCCTGGTGAACGCATCGTGAAATCAGTCATCTCAGCTTCGCTGCTTTAGCCTTGGGTGAGAAGTGGTAGCGCATTGGCAGAAAAGCCGCATCCTTCATAACGCATCATCGTTAGCTGTTTGATCGACAGCCATCCACAGCTAACGATGGTGGCATTCTCTAGTGGTGTGCTTTACGCCCCTCTTCTAATAATAATTCCAGCTTTTCCCCAGCTTGCTCCTTATTAGTATGCAGAAAATGGTGTCACAGGAAGAACTGTTCTAGGTCAGACATTCTCGCTGGGACCGTTATCGATATGGTAAATGCAGGTACCCAACCCTTGAACGTCTCCCACTCCGAGATGCTACCACTACTACATGCATCTACCACTTCCAAGATAGACGTCTTTAGCCAACGATGCTGCTATGCTTATTATCATTGTCTGCTAAAGACAATTTTGACCTATATATAGTGTTACTCCACGCCCTTTCCTTACTAACAGCTGATAATGGCTTGTAGCTATAAAGTACAGGTACTCTCCAAGCCAAGGGGTCGCGTCGGGGTCTTGGCCTCATCAGAATATGAGAGCTCCTGTCGCGTGCCCCTTTTCCAGATGGAGTGTCCAAGCAAATTAGGCGCCCTCAGCATCAAAACTACTGCATTGATTCCGGCTTTCATTCGCCATTTCTGGTTCGCTCGGTCTCGTCTCACGTAGGCCAAGACTCAAAAGTACATAGTTTGTCTTTTCTTTGTTACATACTCCGGACTCAATCGGACAATCGGCCTGCGGATCACTGCCCTCGTCGTGCTTTGGGGGCTAGCCTCTCTCATTTACAATATATATGTCGACCGATTATTCCTCTTTATTACCTCTTTTCCTCTTTAACCAGGAGCTTCCACGACCTGCTGCATTACATCTAGTAGCATCTGCACGAGAGACGCACAAGTCAGTACTTGTAACAGCGTCTGTGTCTCCACTCCCCCGAAAGCGGTGGCTTTGTGGCATCGCCAAATGGGCACCACGGCAATGCGGCATCGAAGCTGCGTTTCAGCCATTCCGGTTGCCGGGTATATTAAAACGACATTGCATTTTGCGTAAAAAAACCGGTGTAGGCCATATTAAAAGCGGCTGATGTGAGTTTTGTACACGTATGCCTCAGTAATACGCGCAAGAGTCCATGATTATAGGCGTTTGATTATAGGCATTTCCAACAGAGTTTCAAGATGGTTGCTACAACTGCAACTGTTCTCCATCAAATAGAAGTACACTTTGGTACTTGTACAGTCTCCAGTTGCACCGCCATTTATCAGCAGCGACTTACGTGTACGGGCGTACGTACCACCTTGTTCGCACGGCATTGTGTCAGGATTCAGTGGCAAGGATTCTCCGGTATAATCAACCTAGTTCGCTGCTAGCTGTTGAAGTGCCGTCACCTGGTCCTTCTTAATACTTCGTACCTCCATGGATGTCAAGTAAATACATCTGTTGCTCGCGTGCGCGTTCTCCGTACTGGGTAAACGGTTGACGATCCTCCATTATTACTGTCCGTGCTGTTAGCCTCCTTGGAAGCTATTGACACTTGCTTCTCTCTCCATCCTCAACGCGATACTCTCACTCACTCACTCTTACTCATATCTACATACCACTTCCTCGCACCCTCCTCTCCCTTGCACTCCTCATCGCCGCTTATATATCGCACCTGTACTCGTAATTCTTCTTCTTTCGGGCCCCTGGTGATCAGTTTTAGGGGTCTGCTTAGCGCTTCTGGACAGGCCCATGCGGATCCCCCTGGGTCTCACGCCGTCTCAACCCCATCCATCGACACTGCTTTAATACACGGCCAGGCCTAGCACCGGCGCCCGATTTCATTATATCAATCTCATCTCATGTTTGTTCACTGAAGCTGCCATTTCTTTTTGCTTCTATTTCGTTCTGCTTCCCCAACCCTAACCCTCGCCGCGCGAGCTTGTGGCAGCATGAGCGGCTTCGCCAAAGAACAGCTCCCAAGCGATGGCTCGTCGAACTGGAGTCTCCATGCAAAGGCATTTCTCGTCGTCTGCTCACATCGCATGTGGCGGGGCGGTCCGCGATCCATCCTGCAGATCGCTGCCGCTGCCTTTGGTCTGCTCATGCTCTTCTACTTTGTCACGCTGCAGCTCGATGACCGCTACCAGCAAATCCTGAGCTGGTCAACGCCTGAATCAGGAGGCTCCGGTGACCTTCGGATTGTCGTATTTGGATCGCAGGACTTGATGGGAAGTGCGCCTGATGCCAAGCACACACACACATCTTGGCCAGAGCACCTCTGCAAACAGGTAAGAGGGAGAACTAATTATTATTTATATACACTTACATCAACTTGTATATACAAATACCTACACTCGGCAATGCTAACTTACTACTCTCAGCTCAAATGTCACTCTGTTCTTTCTTTTATCCCTCCGATCGAATCACAGCCCGGCCTAACCTCCAACAGCATCTATGGCACAGAGATTCGAGCTTTAGAAATGTTTAACGAGCAGGCAAATCTCACGGGAAAACCTGCCCTCGACAACTTATACATCCCCGAACAGTATCCGGTGCCAACAAAGACCCCGGATCTGGCAGCGCAGGTTCAAAAGTTTCTTACCATGGCTCCGCCAAAGATACCGCCTCGAGAGACGCTGTGGGTTTTCACATTCGGCACCTGGGAGACGTGGAACATGGCTTCGCTGCCGCGGGAAACAGGCGAAAGACTCATCGACGCCTCGGTCACCGATATTTTCACTCAGGTCGAATTGCTCTACCGAAAGTCGTTGAACCCAGCGTCTCCTGCTTTTTCTGACTTCTGGTCGAACGTTACCAAGGAGGAAATCCAGGTCCTTACGCACCCCGACCCCGAGAACAAGCCCGACGAGCGCAAAACCGAGAGCTTCCGCGTCGTGATCCCGCAACTCTTTGACATTACTCTGGCCCCAGGTTGGCAGAAGCGCCCCCTTCCATCCGAATCGCAGTCGAGGGGCGTTCAGATGCGTAACGCTGCATATCTCAACTCGAGGTGGAATGATCAAGTGTCTAGGCAGCTGGAGGATTGGAGAAGGAAGGGCAACTCTAAGCCCGAGGGGGTTGAAGATGAAGGCATTGAAACGGCCTCGTCAGTTCCGACAATGGCATCCTTGCTGCGATATCTCCCGGAATCACTTCAGCCTAAGGGGCAGGACAACAATGGAGAAGAGACCAACGACGATATCATTTACGCACCTTATCCGCGACGATTGGGCTTGCAGTCCTCTTTGGTCAAGAGTGTCTTGGATGCCATGACGGAAGAAGAAATGCAGCGATCTGGCCTCAGGGATAGCAGAGGCCGAGGCAGCAGACCTGCAAATGACGCGATGCGATTTTTCGACGTTTGGACACCTTGCATCGCTGATGCTCGATCCGTTACTGGCATAAGCACATCCCAGCCCAGCCAAGAGTGTGAAGTTCCAAACGACCACTTATTTTATGACGAATTTACTTTTGGAGAACGCGCCAAGGAGGAACTGGCGAAGCAAACTGCTGCTCAGATTCGAGAGTACTTGTTTGTTTCATAAACGTGTCTTTGAATCGCGACTAAGATTAGAGTTGCATACACTTTGGATGGCTGTTGGGAATTATTTTAGGGGAGCAGTCTTTGGAAACATGATGGTATAATAGCTTGGTGGGCATGATCAAGGCATAGGGATGGGCATAGGCGAAAGGCGTTTGTTTTTTAGGGGGAAATCCTGATTGTCGGTACACAGGAGAGATGGAAACAATAAGTTGGGCGTTGTCAGAATATGGATTTGGATTGACTGTATCTGAAAAGTCACCATTAGGCCTTCAATAAGAGATGACGGGCCTTTGCACGATGGGAAAGAAAACAGCCACAAAGGCTGTTATTATATGGATACACCGACCATCTCACTTCAATACAACGAATTACATGGAAGCACACGGCCAATGAGAATGTGATGAAACGTTCTTGCATGCCTACATCATAAGCAACCTCGAACAACAATTATATCCTCCGAAATCATATAAGCATATCCAACAAGAGTGCAATCCAAGAGCCGCTCAAAAACAATATAAATACAAATGATACCAGAACAAACGCTACCCCAACATTATGAGTTTCTCTGGACGGCCTTCTTCACCAGATCCAAACACTCATCGGGGTTCTCAAAGACGTGCCAGGCATCCCTGGGGATACCCGTAAACGCCTTCTCAAACCTCTGCGGCTCATTCTTCTCCGCAAGGCCAAAGGAAGCCGAATTGGTATCCTTGCGGATGAAAATCATCCTGATCCAGCCTGGGAATGTTCGATAGCAGGTAGCAGCCAGCGTTAGCTTCACTCCAAGTATAAGAGAAAAGATGGAGATTTGTTCNNNCATCTCGCCGTAGGCCTCGGGATCAGACTGCGTAGAGTCTCCGAAAACGATGAGCTTCCGCTTAGGCAGCCACGAATTGATCTTCTTCATGCGGTCCACCTTGTACTCCTCCGTGCCCACCGTCAGCGAGGATAAAAGCCCGGACACGGTCTTCCAGCTGGAATCCCGCAGGATAAAGGTCCCTGGAGGGTAGTACGTGTCCCGGAAGCCCTTGAGGAAAGGATACAAGTTGTAAGGAGATGCAGAGAGGTAGAACCATGGCGTGTTGTGGGGGAGAAACGACTTGATGCCTGCGTAGAGCTCGGGCATTCCTGGGACTGGAGATGGGGCGTTGATGAATGTTTCTTTGAGGATGCCGACGGGGTCACTGGTTGTTGTGATTTTGATTGTGTCGTCAATATCTAACAATTTCCATGTCAGTCTTAGTCTTTTCATATGAGCCGATCGAGANNNAAGTAGCGAGCTCTCACCAGATATGATGCCCCAACCTTCAGGAGCCGCAAAATGAGTCTCCATGCTCAAAACACCACTCACACCCTCAATATCCAACGTGGTCTTCTTGGTAGTAAACGACGCCTTGCTATTATGCAGCAACTTCAAAACATTCGTCGAAATGCCATTAAATCCACTCGGCCCCAACTTCAGCTCCAAATCTCCCTGCGACACCGTCGTCGTCCTCGCCGCCTGAATGTCCCACAAGAACGGCAACAGCCTCTCCTCAATGGTCTTGCGCTCCTCCGCATCATCAGCCAATCCAATGGCCCCCGCGATACCCGCGACAATGTCAGCGACTGCGCACTTGGGCTCGTTCTCAAACACGGCCATGATGAACTCTGCCTGCCACGGCTCGTGCTCGGCGGCCTTGAAGGCGGTGTTGTCGAAGAGCCAGACGACGTCGCCCTTGACGATGGCCTTGGCGAAGGGGTTCCAGGTGCTTATTTCGTTGAGGACATTGCTGACGGAGAATTGGTACGGGGCGGATACTTTGGGGTTGACGAGCTGGTTTTCGACGTCGTCGAATTTCTGGTGTTTTCTGGTTCGTAGCTGCATGGCGTTGGCGACCTCGGAAGGTTCAAAGTCCAAATCTTGGTTGTCCATGTTGAAAGATGGGAAGAGGACAATGCTATTTACAAATACCGATCAAACGGGTGATGACTGATGATGAAACGGGCTTTGAAAATCTCTAGACGGCTCAAAAGCAAGAATTACTATATTCAGCCTTTTGAGTCAAAACTCAGCCTGTGTCAGCAGGTACACGATTCGAGGGCCTCGTGCACACTCGCTCGAGAGTTGTCAGACGGGAGGGTGAAAGAAGGCGGCACAAGAATTCGCTGATGACCAAAAAGGAAAAAATAAGGAGGAGAGGCCAAGAAGACGGTCTGAAATCCTCGTAATCTACTTTTAAACAACGATTTAAATAGAATCCCGATGAAACTCTGCGCCTTGATCCGTGAAGCAAAAGGAGACGGGGGGCGGCCAATAGGAGCAGAACCCGTGGTCAGCAATTCAGATGGTTCCGATTTGGAAACGCAAGTCGCATGGGAAATGGAGTGAGATGAGACGCAGGGGGTTTTGCAGATAAAAAAGAGAAAAGTGATGGAATTCGACAAAAAGGCACCTCCATTCTTATGACCAAACTGAGCCATCACCATGGGATTGAAGAAGGCTGGGGTGTGGGGTAGCTGAACACCGGGACCGCAGCCGTGGCTCATCATCATACATAGCGAAGATCAATAGTCTACTTCCGTAATTCTCCTATCATTATCGAGAGACTCTGCATGGTGAGAAAATAACAGCGACAAGCCCAAAACCGGGGTCTCATGCTCATGGCTTCATTGGCCAGGTTTCGCTTCAGGCTGAAGGATGCCTTGCAGTAGCTTCAATGTTTCCCGTGGTCGCCGCGTGCTGCTGATTCGGGTCAGCTGCCTCATTCAGGTACTGGAGAGAAGAGGGGGCGCATGCAGGCAAAGAGGCAGCCTTGTGGGATTTGGCCTCCGATCAGCAGATGACGAGCAATCGAATCAGTATGACAGCACAAGATGGCACTGCACTTGATGGCGAAAGATCGTCAAAACCGTCCTCAGAGAGGTAGCCAAACGGGCCATGGACACTGCTCGGCACGGAACGGCACGGCATAGCTTCACCCACATTCGATGATTCAAATTTGCATCATATAAATAAGCAACTTGCGCAGATTATCCAATTTTATTACAATTTTCTATTTTTACAAATTCATACAGGCATTTCTTCAGTCTCGACCTCGGATTCCGCTTAGTGCTGCCTTGATCACATGAAACTGTTCGGCACCGACGACTTGCTGGTGCCGTCCTTGGCCGATCTCCTCTCCACGCTCTTCTCATAAACAAATGTATCTGCAAAATACTCTTGAAAGCGTCTATCGATAACCTTGAGCTGCTCAAATGAGAGCTCATTCATGGGAATGCTAGTCTTCTCCGGCTTAGCGACATATTGACCAGAGATGTGGTGCATCTCTCGGAAGGGAACTCTGAAGAGGCCGTTTGAGGTCATCATCAAGCCAGCCATATGACCAAAGACACGGTCACTCTTGTCTCGTAATATCTCGTAATATCTCGAGACTGTCGCTTGTGGAATCAGGGATCTGCCGGTAGAGTTAGCATCCGATAGACGGACGAAGCCAAACTCAGCCATAGAGTAGGCATAAACATGGCACCCCCACTGCAAAGTCTTGAAGACGAAATCACGAACAGACACAACCAGCCATTGAGTTTTATATCATGCCGCCAAAGCCAAGCCTCTTGGTGATCATGTCACGGTCAATTTCAAATGGGTTGCCGGAAAAGTCATCACAGCCTAGAGGATTCCTATTGACGCTCTTGATATCCTTTCTACGTCTCTCCAGGTCACTAATAAAGGCGGATCGTATGACAGCACCCAATGGCTGCAAAGGATACGCTGGGCTCGACGCCGGGAGTGATGAATTTGCCGGCTTCCCATTACTTTTCGACCTCGCGGGGGCCCACCCCAAGCTTCTCAAGCTCTTCTTGGCTAATCATGCCAGCCTTTCATTTGACCCAGCAATCGCAATGCTTCCCACGATATCCTACTTGTAGAGAACTCTGTCAAAGTAGGTAGATACTTTCGTTGTATTTGACCATCAATGGGCCCAGGCTGCCTGAATTGAAGCATAGCAGATTAGCTTAGTTTCACGGCATATTGATGGACAGAGCTGGCAGCTTTGATAGCCAGCAACTGAAGGAGTCTGAAGCTATCTTGACCACTGCATGTCAATTCTTGTGGTGGAGCCTTGATTGTAAACAGTGACTGATTGAATCTCCCTCCGATCGGCCATGGAGGGGCATTTTGCTGTTGGTAGGACCCCGCGAAAAAAAATCTCTTACAGGACTGATAAACTAGCAGGGAGCAAGCATGTACTGGTACCGTTACACTGCCGGAATGGCCCTGCGGCACGCACGTATGGGTACCCGTATGCGCCGATAGCCCGTTATCGTAGCGCTATCGCTGCCATCACTTTGGCTGCCCCGCCTTCACCCCACCTAAAAGTCCAAGAAAAAATGAGCTGCGCAACATGATCTACAGCCCTATTGGCTGCTTTTGATAGGCAGGAGAGAAATTAGAGGGAAAAAAAGCAGACATTCGAGCTCGAAGTTTTTTCCTCTCTCGAGTGACCTCTGGCATTGGCTCCTCCAAGTGCTGGACAGACCTTTGTTCTCATCTTTGCTTCGATTCCTTCGAAAAGGGAGAGACGTGGATCTGGATAGATATCCTGGAGACTCCGTTTCAGCTCGTCACATCCACAATCCACAATGGCCGACCTTCGAATCCTTCTCATTGGCAATGGCGGCCGCGAGCATGCCTTGGCCTGGAAGCTGAGCCAGTCTCCTCGAGTTGAGGCCATCTTCGCGGTCCCCGGCAACGGTGGTACTGCTACTTGTCCCAAGGTCACCAACGTCTCTTCTGTTTCTGCAGAGGACTTCTCTGCCCTCGTCCAATTCGCACAGTCCAATGGCATCAACTTGGCTGTTCCTGGACCTGAGGCTCCCCTCGTTGACGGCGTCGAGGGCTTCTTTCGCAATGCCGGCATTCCTTGCTTCGGCCCCTCCAAGGAGGCTGCTCGCTTGGAAGGCAGCAAGACTTACTCCAAGGACTTTATGAAGAAATACAACATCCCTACCGCCGCCTACGAGAACTTTTCCGATTATAACAAGGCCGTTGCATATCTTGACACCATTAGCCACGATGTCGTCATCAAGGCTACGGGTCTGGCCGCTGGTAAGGGTGTTATTATCCCCCAAACCAAGCAGGAGGCCAAGGATGCGCTCAAGGAAATCATGGTCGATAAGGCTTTTGGTGACGCTGGTGACGAGGTTGTCATTGAAGAGTTCCTGCAGGGTGACGAGCTCAGCGTCCTCACCTTCTGCGATGGCTACTCTATCCGATCTCTACCTCTCGCTCAAGACCACAAGCGGATATTCGATGGCGACCAGGGCCCCAACACCGGTGGCATGGGCTGCTACGCCCCTACAAACATTGCTACCGCCGAGCTCGTCCAGCAGATCGACAGAGACATCTTGGTACCTACCATTTCCGGTATGCGACAGGAGAAGCAGCCCTTCCGCGGTGTTCTGTTTACGGGTCTTATGATTACCCCAGCCGGCCCCAAGGTTCTCGAGTACAATGTGCGATTTGGCGACCCCGAGACTCAGACGGTGCTGCCTCTGCTTTCAGCCGACACTGATTTGGCCGAGATTATGCTGGCCTGCACTGGTGGCTACCTGGACAACTGCCATCTGACCGTTGAGAAGAAGTTTAGTGCTACAGTCGTTCTCGCTGCTGGCGGCTATCCTGGTTCTTATGCTAAGGGCACCCCGATGACTGTTCAAGCCCCTCCTGCTGGAAGCACCATTTTCCACGCTGGTACGAAGCTTGATGGACAACAGCTCAAGACGTCTGGTGGTCGCGTGATCGCCATCAACTCTGTTGGCGAGTCACTCAGAGCCGCTGTCGATGTTTCATATGCCGCTTTGGCCTCCAATGTCATCGATTTCGAGGGCAAGTTCTTCCGCAAGGACATTGCTCACCGTGCTTTTAGAGATGCGAGCAAGGTGTCGATGACTTATGCTCAGGCTGGTGTTGATATTCAGGCCGGCAACGACTTTGTGGAGAAGATCAAGAAGGCTGTTGCCAGCACAAAGAGAGCCGGTGCCAGTGCCGAGATTGGCGGCTTCGGCGGCGAAGTCGATCTCTCTCAGTGCGGATACCCCAATGCTCCCATCTTGGTTGGTGCCATTGATGGTGTCGGCACCAAGCTTATGATTGCGCAAGCCATGAAGAAGCACGACACTGTGGGCATTGACCTGGTTGCCATGAACGTCAATGACCTGGTCGTCCANGGAGCTACGCCCCTGATGTTCCTCGACTACTACGGCTGCAGCAAGCTGGATCTTGCTTCTGCCGCTGACTTTGTCCAGGGTGTCGCTGATGGCTGTATCCAGGCTGGCTGTGCTTTGGTTGGCGGCGAGACGGCCGAAATGCCAGGCATGTACAAGGACGAGGACTACGATGCTGCCGGCTGTGCCGTGGGTGCCGTTACTAGCGGAGGTATGCTTCCCCGGAAAGATACCATGGCTGAGGGCGATATCCTCCTGGGTCTTGGATCCAATGGCGTTCACTCCAACGGCTTCTCTCTTGTGCGAAGGATTGTACAGGCTGCCGGCCTGGACTACTCATCCCCCGCGCCTTGGGATGCTTCCAAGACTGTTGGAGAGTCCCTCCTGACCCCTACCAAGATTTATGTCAAGAGCCTGTTGCCCGTGCTCGGCAGCATCAAGGGTCTCGCACACATCACTGGAGGTGGACTGCTCGAGAACGTGCCCCGTATGCTCCCCGACTCTCTGGCTGCAGAGATTGCTTATGGAACTTGGGAAATGCCTCCCGTCTTCCAGTGGCTCAAGAAGGCTGGCAACGTGGCTCCTACCGAAATGTGCCGAACATTCAACTCAGGTATTGGCATGGTTGTGGCAGTGGAGGCAAGCCAGGTTGAGGCTGTTGTAGCGGCTCTCCGTAATGGCGACGAGCGTGTTTACACCATCGGTAAGCTGGTCCGTAGACAGGAGGGCCAGGCTGGATGTGTTGTTCAGAACTTGGAGTCTTGGGCATGAGCGAGCTGTTAAGATGGGGGAAGTGCGCGGTTTAGTTATTAAAAAAGGATTGAGGCGTATAAAAATACCAGGGTTGGTAACAGAGCGAGAGTGTATTATAAAACGATACCTTCAAACAGGTACGAAAATATTGGGATGGGATCGAAGGCCGGCGGAATTATGTGAATTGCATTCCCTATTTGTTTTCATGTTAAGATTTGTCACCAATATATTACAAAGGCCATACATGTTATGAAGCATACACAATTTGCAATGAATCATTAATATCTCATTCGTATTAGAGACGATGTTAAATCCGAGAACTCCGTTAGACAACCTGTATTCATTACATAGAGATACGGGTTAATATATACTTACATAGGAGGGATACCTATGAGCTCTCTATATTTGAGTGGATGTTGCTTTGTTCAGATTGCATTTAGGCATTGAGACTACATGAAAGGCACAGTAACGCAATCGAGTAGATTAACCACATTCGGCGAGGAAGCGCATACCACTACCAGCAGGAAAGGGGAATACGAAGCTCTTGGAAGAAGCTAAGATTGCTGTGAAATGACATGGTCCCAACTTTTCCCAGCTGCATAAGCGTGCACAACTTGCATACGAGCACAGCCAATTACAGGGTTGGAGGTGAAGAGGAGTCCTCGGGGGGTTTAAAAATGCTGTGAATTGTCTGTCGCACCTCGCCGCTTCAGAGGTATATCCATGTCAATTCTCCTTATATAGGATTTTCGTTTTATGATCACGCAAGTCAGGTCAATATCATTCAGAATATATCTATGCCACAGCTCTGTGATGCCATGAAACAATATGTTAATGTGAAGAATGTCATGTTCTCCTATACTCAGGATTTGTCGCTTTGGCAAAACTAACTCAATACTAAGAATTTGTTCAAGTTGAGACTAATGGCGAAATATCGTATGCATACAAACCATGTCCAAGTTCAGGGCAAAGTATCCCAAACTCAGCTCCAGTAGACCAAAACATCAATTGAGGGCATCAAGCTCTCTCAGAGGATATTCCATCTGAGCCTTATTCCTTCTTCCATACATCCTTCCACCACTCCTTGAACCCATACGGCTCCGCCCTCCTTTCGTAAATCTTTACGGTATCCTTACCCACCAAGTTACCCATTATGTCACCCCCGAATGGAGAAGGTTTTGATGTTAGATTCGACGTAACGCGAGGTCGCGTGGCCCTGTCTTTAATCTCCTTGGCAATCAGAGGCGCGACATCCGCGAAACAGGCATCTAATTCTCGCTGTAGATTGTAATACGGCTTTTTGGCAAGTTCCGGGGCCATGAGGTTATAACTTCTTGCGATGCCGTTGAGTTGTTCTATGGATAGCTTCAAGTAGGCATGCTCTGCCCTTTCCCAATCCGGGTCACGGAATGGCCGTGAGAGGGGAACAATGTCGGGTTCGCTGCTCTGTTCGGCCTCTTGCTCTGTTGTGCTTACGGTTTTCTCGGTCGACTGCCGAGGATTGTGCAGCCTTTCTGCCACGGCATATTGATCCGCTCTAGCCATCTGCTCTTCTAGAGAACCCCCTTGNGAAGCAATCATCCTTGAAGCATGGCGCTTCCAATCGGCTCGCAGCCTGGAACGAAAAGAGTCTGCGGCCTTTGAGAGCTCCTGTTGCTTCTCAATCCAGGGAGGCACAATATCTTGACGCTGAATGATCCTGTTCATTAGATACTCCGTGGTATCAACAAATGGATTGCTTCGGGTAAGGTCAATCTCCACGCCTTTGCCGCGCGCAATATTCTTGAACTGGCCCCTGGCAATGGCGTTTTCGATATGGTCATTAGCTAGCGCAGCAAGACCTGATGGTGTTGACGGCATTACTCGCGCAACCGGCTCGAATCGTGCTCGAAACTCCTTTCTCATTTCTTCCCGCTCTTTATCACTCAAGCCTTTGTCTTCTTTCAATCCCAAGCCGGCATACATGGATGCTCTATCACGAGCATTTACCGCCCTTAGGCGAGGAGGCACCGCCGGGGTCCGCTTCACCCGGGGATCAACAACAGGCGGTTGGAACTTGCCTCTGAGTTCTGGTTTTAGGGGCTTTTTGGCGTCATCCAGCATCCTCAATACTGCATCTGCGGTGGACTCCTCCCCGGTCCATGGTTCCGAGGTGGCGATGTGTCTAGTGCCTTCACCAGCCGCGGATGTAAGATCCTTCTCTGCGAATGCGCTGGAAAACTCTTGCCGAAAATTGGCGTCTGCAATCTTATTTAGAAGCTTCTCTTTCAGCTCGTCAGAGAATCCCGCATCCTGCACGGCACGTCTGCCGGCTGAGCCGCCAGTGAATAGCGCCTCCTCCGTTGCCTCTTGTAGTCTCCGCGTCATTGCCCCGGGCTCTGATTCTTGTGAATTGCCATCATTATCTGGTTTAGACGTGTTTTCCTGGTCTGTCTTTGACTCATCGCTTGTCAACTGATTTGTTGGTGAAGTATATCGGCGGACTCCCTGCGGGCCGAAGCGAGCTGAAGCCTGGAGACATTTCTGACACAAGGATGATGAAACTCGGGGTATCATGGCAAAAGAAACAGTTAATTCGGGTTGGAAACTACCCAATCGAAATGCTATGTAGCTATTTGATGGCAGTTGATGCGGATGGCGATTTGATGCAACCTTGATGCCTGAAAATCCCGTGTATGAAATCATGAATGAGTATTAGTCAGCCAATGGCTGATAGCGTCAACGAGAGCAGATTGAACACATCCTCCCAAGAGACAACATCATCACAGCATCAAGAATTAGAACATGATATATAACAGATTTATAACGAAAATAGAAGAAAAATACGCAAGATAAGAAGGCCAAGAAGAAGTCGATGAGGCAAAGTACAGCAACAGTACCCTACTCAAATCTCCATACTCTGTATACGAGGCTGCTCGTATAAAAGGAATAGCCCTTGTCTAGTCGATGAGTATCTAAGATCTTACTTGGGAATGAGAGAGACCATCAAAATCGATGTGAAGTCGGAAAAATTCGATCCTGTACCATGTCGCCATGTACACGAGGGTGCCTCCCAATTATCTTCTCCGCCTTTGATTCGACGGCAGAATCACATGATAATCGTGACAATGCGTGCCAGAAAGCACACTAACGTTTTCTCCAGATTGTGATAAAGGCGGTGAGCCCGACGCTAGCCGATCAATAACTGTGGACAGAAATTTTGTTGGGGGAAAAAATGGCAAGGCAGCAGATAACTGATACGATTTGAAGCCAAGCAACAGCCTTGCAAAAAAAAGAAAGACTAACTGCTATTGAGGTCTGTCCCCGATGACGAACGCCAAGACCTAGCAGGTAAGCCCCTCGTCATGGCTCAAGAGGCGGAAGCAGAGCCAATGAGAGGGCGAGTTTAGGCTATGCTGGCTGCAGGCGGGGCGGGAGATTTTCTCTGCTACCTCACAATAGCTAGCTGGTGCTGGGGGCGTTTTCTAGTCCAAGCCGCACTGTAAATCCATTCCAAGGCTTCGGATGAAAAGAAAAGAACTTTTGAGAGTGGCCAGAAAAACAGTTTCGGCGTGGGTCTGTGTAGAATTGCGTCCAAGGTCATACACGTATCGATTACTGCACTTATCGTAGTGTGGATATTTACCTTTGTAGTGAACGAAATCCAATGCCAAGACATCAGGCTACACATGGAGAAGAGATACAAGGACGCGAGCATAGAGAGATTGTACTCGTAAATGACGACACCCCTTCTCGAACACCGACATATTAATCCAGTGCAAGCCACCTGCAAAAGGTTTAAACACCAGGCTGCGATTCCAGAAACCGGCGCCATGGCCATCCTTTTGTAAGGGCTGAGGCTATGATGCATGCGTTCGGTAATTGACGCACGCATCTGTGCAGCCATTATGTGTGTCATTCGACAATCTTCTCCGCATTACTGTAGTACATGCATTTTACATTTTCCTTCGGGTAAAACGAAAAGCTCGAATCACGATGGCGGGCCGTCGCTCAGCTTTCGGTTTACAGGCTAACCAATCAAGCCCATGTTCGTTCATACGAGTAGCTGGAGGATGAAGCAATAAGTCATGCTCCAGACAAACGATCCCGGGGGTACGGAGGAGTTGTACCAATTCCGAAGTACAGCGAGTATGGGGTACGGGGTACTCGTAGTTCCCTTTGCGGCAGCTGTCGTTGTAAAAGGCGATGGATAGCGCCTCCCGCAAGCGTTGTCGATGAACGAAGAAACGCGGAAAGAAGAGGAGGAGCAAGGAAGAAGACGGGAAGGAGGGAGAGAGAATGAGAGATAGAGAAAAAGAGAAGGAAGATAAAAAAAACTCAACAGACCTGGATCTGGAATCTGGACCGTGACCTTGACCATGACTCTCCGCAAAACAAGTGAGACCAGGCCTGTCGCTCGTCAATTATATCTCGCAACCCTCAAAGGCGTCGATTGAAGCAGCCAACGAATCGAGGCCGCGATGCCACGATGCCCGCGACTGCACCAGCACGCCGCCGAGCAGTTCGTGCTGCTGAGTCTGGCCGAGCCAACATCTCCACCACGCCTTGCCCGTCCAAGCAAGCCCGTTCGGACGCTCACGATGTCGACGCTGCTTGCACCTATCAGCGCCATTCGTTGAGAGCACGGGGAGACGCTTTGCCGCACCACCAGCGAGACGCTACCGACCGGCCNCCCACACTCGAGTCTCACTGCGCGCAAAGCAAAAACCCCCAACCTGCAAAACCTACAAACCTCCAAAGCCCCGGGCTGGCTGCACCTCCACCGGACGGGGCCTCTCACGGCGCCGGCTGCGCTGATTGGACCGAGTCGGCGATAGAGCCGTCTTCTTGGAAAGCTACTGCGCACTAGAGCGCCAGATGGCCTCTCAATCACAAGCACGAGCAACACATGCAAAAGCCCAGCTTGGAGATGGGATCTTCGCGTGGTCTTTTACCACATAGGGCCCTTGCATGTCATGGTTCCTTAGCCTTGGTCGTGTGCCTTTGATGGTTACGTCGCGTGGTGGTTCTGCTGCATTGAGTGTCCATTTAATACATCCTCGCCCGCACTTTTTTTCCCATTTCTCTTCCCCATTCTCGCAATCGTCACTGGGTTGGTCCTACTGTACTTGGCAGGACAGCTCTTTTTTTCTTCTGTTGTGGTTTCTCTAGTGACCACAGCTGTTTCTACTCTGGTTGCTTCCTTTTTGTTTTGTCTTCCCCCACCGGCCTGATAAACCCTCTGTCGAGGTCCAGACTGCGCTCAGAAACCGGAATCGACAATTACCTACAAAACTTGCCCCTCCATTCTCCTCTTCGGCAAAGTCCGTTTCGGGTGGAACAAGCCGAAAGCAAGTTCAATTGACTTTGCGTGTGACGCTGCGTCCAATTCCTCGGGTACCACAACAAGCTTTCCCGCAGAGCTTGACTCGATTGAAATACCTAGCCCAAGCAACGAAGCTCCCTTGTGCTTCTGTGAGCCCGGTTTTGCTCCATCTTGGTATCCTTTGTGATAATTGAGCGAGAATCTTCAGTTGCGCCCAAACAATCCGCAACCATGGCTGCTGTTGAAAACCCGGAGAAGTCAGCCATTGACACCAGCTCAATGGAGAAGAATGTCACAGGTGGTAATAATGACCCGATGTTTGGCGATCTCAGAAACGCCGACGGGTCGTCGCTGCGCAGCGGCGAAGATATCCTCTCCCTGCAAGATCTCGACCCCGCGCTGAACATGAAGATGCATCTTGTGAACAACGTGAGTGATACTAGAGCCTAAATATGATCCAGGCCATAGTCCCTGTGACGGTGAACTGCGAGAACACTTGTCTCTTCCCAAGCTCCAAATCTCGTCTTCGAAACGCTTCAGCACTAACAGTGGATTAAAGGCAATTGATGAGATTGGCTGGACTGGCTACCACTGGAAACTCTTCTTCCTCAATGGATTCGGGTAAGTTGCCATTGCGCGGTGACCTCATCATTTAATACTACCCTCGTCTCTTCCCATCCGCTGGTCTCATGTATGATGTGGCAAACGATGATTTGGTGTGCTAACCGACGGTGCCTCGTAGCTATGCCGTCGATTCCTTGATCCTCCTTTTCCAATCCATTGTTGCCCCGTCTGCTTTCCGCGAATTTGGCCAGCATGGATACGCCAATGCGCTTACCATCGCCGTGTACGTCGGTATGCTGACGGGCGCCATTTTCTGGGGTTTCAGCGCCGATGTCATTGGTCGCAAATGGGCTTTTAACATTACCCTCTTCATCTGCTCTGCAAGCTGCGTGATCGCTGGTGCCATGCCCAACTGGCCATCTCTCGCATTCTTCATCGCCCTTCTCGGCTTCGGTGGAGGCGGCAACCTCATCCTGGACACAACCGTCTTCCTCGAGTATCTTCCTAGCAATAAGCAGTGGCTCTTGACCTTCCTGGCAGCATGGTGGGGCCTTGGACAGGCCATCACTGGTTTCATTGCCTGGGGTTTCATGGTTCCTGGAAAATGGAACTGTACCGATGTTGATACTTGTACCAAGGCCAACAACTGGGGCTGGCGATATATGCTCTTCACCGGTGGTGCTATAGTGTTTGTCATGTCTGTTCTTCGAATCACAGTGGTCAGACTGCGCGAGACGCCCAAGTATCTCCTCGGCCTTGGTGAGGATGCCAAGGTGGTGGAAACATTCCAATTCTTGGCTACCAAGTACAACCGCCCATGCTCCCTGACTCTTGAGAAGCTCGAGGCCTGTGGACAGATTCAATCGGCCCACGGCAAGAAGCTGTTTTCCTTCTCCGAAACCCGCATTCACTTCCGTGGACTCTTTATCAACAAGAAGATGACCATCTCCACCATCCTGGTTTGGCTTTCGTGGGCTTTGATCGGCCTCATCTACCCACTCTTCTACGTGTTCCTTCCGTATGTTTCCCCCAAGTCCATTGTGCCACGAAGCCTCTCGCTGACCATTATCTCAGTACCTACCTTGCCAACCACGGCAGAGTCTTTGACCGAACCACCTTCGAAACGTGGCGCAACTACTGCATTACCAACATTTGCGGTATTCCCGGTCCGATCATTGCAGGATACATGTGTAACACAAAACTGCTTGGCCGCAAATACACCATGTCTATTGGCGCTTTGATTACCTGTGCTTTCTTCTTTGCCTACACCGCAGTCAAGACCGCAGCTCAGGATACGGCCTTTACCTGCTTGATTGCGTGTTTCCTGAACATCTACTATGGCACGCTGTACGCCTACACTCCGGAGGTGCTTCCCAGTGCCCACCGTGGCACCGGCAACGGTGTTGCCGTGGCCTTTAACCGCATCATGGGTATTGTCTCAGCTATTGTGGCGACTTTTGCAAACACTCAGACGTCGGCGCCTCTGTATATCTGCGCGGCTCTCTTCATTCTTGCTGCTGGTA
The DNA here is from genome assembly GCA_030015385.1 of Trichoderma sp. BMH-0061. Classification (NCBI taxonomy): domain Eukaryota; kingdom Fungi; phylum Ascomycota; class Sordariomycetes; order Hypocreales; family Hypocreaceae; genus Trichoderma; species Trichoderma sp. BMH-0061. Next base: position 4,490,552 of record JARWZN010000001.1, read on the forward strand.
TTTCAGCAGTATTCCCCTATGAGCCATATGGACGACGCAGCTCATAAGACTGTGTCTGGGCGAGGCTGGTGAGCTCTATTTCAACAATATAGGAGCCCCAGCTGGGTTTTTGTCATGGGCGTTGCAAAGAGGGGGATGCACGTTTGATCAAAAAGGTCGTAAAAATAATGATACCCAAGAATAGTTAAATATATGATTATATGATATTTTCACCAAGACTTGCCAACAGGAGTGGGATTTTGCCATATTGCCCCAAGTGCTGACATTCAGTAATGCGAGGCAACTCATTGAGGGAGTCGCCGTGAATTATCTGTCCAATTCATGAGCAACACGATGAGTTGTCCAAGAGACTTCCCCATATCACCTAAGCTCTCCTCGTCTCTCTCAACGAATGTTATTTATGCTCATCTGGTTATGAAGACATAGTGTGTCATGGGGCGAATTATGATAATCCGGCTTCAAGGTAGAAAACACGCTCTGGATATGATTTCGTAATTCCCCTCTTCTCCATTCAATTACATGTAACACACAACCTTTTTCTCAAGTATCTCAGTTACCTTCGGGCGCGGGGGGGTTTTAGGTAAGAGGTGTGGTAATAGGCACGCAGGACCGTAATCCTTACGCAGGGCTGTAATACTTTTAGTTGGTAAGAAATGTTAGTACCTCTGTTAAGTAAAAATATAGTGCTGTAGGTAAGAGTGATTGCTACGGGCAATTCTTACTAAAAAAAGGTGATTGCTATAGGTAACTCTTACAGCCGGAATATAACTCTTACAGCCGGAATATAACTCTTACAGCCGGAATGTAACTATTATAAGCTAGCTGTAACTATTATAGACCGAAGATAACCCACGCGTAAGGCCTAGCGCAAGCCATAGCGCAAGCCATAGCGCAAGCTATTACAGCAGTAAAAAAAGCTATTATAATTTCTTTTTATAATACTTTATAAATTTAATTAAATTTATAATATATTATAAGTTAGAATTTTATAATAGAAAAAATAGTTACTTTACGGAATTTAAACAGGTAGGAAATTAATTTATTTATTTATTTAAACTACTAAGTTATTTTATTTATCCTTTATAGTATACTGTGCTATTATTTTTTATAGGCCTTAGGTGCTATAATATACTATAACGTAAGGTATATACTAAGCGGCTGATTGTAATTGTAATTAGTGTATGTTGCTAATAGTACCTGGTAGTTATTTTTAGCTAGTAATTGTAATTGTAAAGCTTTAATAATTACGTAGGTAAAAGATCTGGTAATTTTATAAGAGTTCCCTACTGATATAGTTTTATTGTTACTATTACTATCTTAGTCGGCTGATAGCTTTTACTGCGTTTTATAACTATTACTAAACCTCTTACTAAAAAAGACCCCGCCTGGTAGGTAGTCAGTAAGGTATGTTGGAAACGCATATACTCGCTCTAACAAGCTCATTCTTTGCCAGTGTATGACGCTCGGGACTGTTTCGGTAACTGATGTGAGGTTACATTGTCACTACTAAACATAGTAAGGCATGTGTATGTGGTAGCTTTAGATCTATGCCGGGGGTCTAATACTGGTGCTCTCTGTTACTATTGCGTTCTAGCTTTCTGTCATTGGCTGTGTATTTAGCGCATCCTGCAACAGATGGCTATATGTGACGTGTCTTATACCCTCTTCACAGCATTTTTAAACTCACCTAAAGCCTTGAGGCGGCTGCATGTCTCACCCTCCTATTTCCATCACAGCATTTTAAGCCCACCCGAGGCCTTGATCTTGCTACTACCTAGACCCGGCAGAACGGATCACCACGGGAGGCATTTTCTTCACAGCATTTTCAAGCCCTCCCGAGGCCTTGGCCTTATTCCCATTCAGATAACAAAGAGCTTTTCACAGCGTTTTTAGCCTTACTCAAGCGCTTCACACTATCATAAGCGGTGTCATAAACAACACAACCGGTTATTAAGGATTCTTCTCCGCGTCATTGAATACGTATTTGTCTCCCTTAACGAGCGACTTCCTTGCCCCTGCCTCACAATGAGGCCACACTGCGGATTAAAGGAAGGGGGGATTTAGTCAACAGATATCTCTCCTTTCTTTCAAAACAACTAGATACTTAGTAGGCACAAGGATGTGGCCTTTACTTAGCGAGCATCTTTGCCGCCGTCATACTGAATAAATACATTTATTCGTCGGCTATGTGATGCTAGGGGTGGGAGTTGATGAGAGCGGATAGATAAGCGAATATAGCGATACAAAGAGATAAGAATACAGCAAGCCTGGTTAAACATTAAAGAGATTCTGGATGAATAACATTCTCTCCATGCTACTAGCTACGCTGTGTTTTAATCTATGCGTTGATGATCCTACGTAGGCCAGGGACTAACCATCTCCATGGCTGTCAAGTGAAAGTTTCAAGGTTATCTCCATGACCTCCACGTGGCTATGGGTTTGTATCCCTTTAGCGTACACTCGAACTACAGCAAGCCCAAAGAGGTAGTAGCACAGCTAACATTCTCACAGCATTTTTAAAGCTCACGGGGCCTTGGCCTTGTTCCCTTCACTTGGTTGGGCGACTTTGCAATAGCGCTTGTAAGTGGCGTAGTGAGATATGAACATACATACATGTTTGGTACGTGGCGCCAGTGATAGCGCCATCGCGGCCACGCTTCACAGCATTTTTAATCCCCAACGGGACCTTCACAACATGGATTTTATCAACGCACTCATCAGCAAGCTCGTCTATTAGATGAATAATACTCCCAATGTCTTTTATACTTTCTAATCTCTCTCAAGAAAGACACATGTCGTATATTGGCCTAATTGTCACGGGCCAAGATGCAAAATTAAGCTGCGTTTGGCTGGAAGAGCTTAGGGAGGGAGAGGATACCAGCAGTCATAAGATGGGCGTAGTCCAAATGTGCTTTATACTCTCCTCGTGCTTTCTCATGACAGGTGCCATGTATATTTTCTTGTAAAGCATCTCAGATCGTACCACAGAGGACAATAGAAGTATGCACTCTAGTAGGTTCCTCGTTTACCGGTTGCATAATACTGGACGCAGATTCTGGAACTGATTATTGAATCTTCGGTCTATACAAGTTTCTCAGCTCCCCACACAAAAGAGAAAACACGTTCTCACGTGTCGACGTGTTCTCATTTTTTTTCCTTCTTCACAGCATTTTAGCGTAACTCGGATCGTCGGATCTTGTCTCTTCACAGCAAATTTAGCCCCCCCCCAAAGGCGTTGCACCCTTGCGAGAGGCACATAGAGTATTTACTACGGCATTGGACAACTATGGTTCACAAAGCAGTCTTTGTAATGGCGAATGGACTCTTTGATGAGGCACCCTTGAAGAATGATATTGGATCAGGCCAGATCTTACAGTGCTAAGCGCTCCTCAAATACCCAACAGTGAATCGCCATGTTGCTCTGGAAGAATTCTACCAACTCATTACCGAGTATCATAGATTTGATTGGAAGCGCACATCTTCAGTACTGGAAACGTCATGTCAAGTTCCCTGAATAGCGGCACACGTGAAGTATTTATTATCCGGCCGGATTTTGTGAGAACTACCTGAATCGCAACAAGGCTTTTCTTCGTCAAGTGTCAACTAGTATGCGTAAATCTTTGGTCTTTAGCGCTCTCTCCTCGGTTCGCCTTTATAAGCGCCGTTGTCGTCGTCGTTTTCTTCTTTGTCTCGAATTTTCAGCTCCGGATGCTTCTCCTCTTTGTGGCTGACATCTTGCTGTTTGTCGCTTACTCCAATACTGTTATCATTATCATTGTCAATTTTCCTCTTTCATCATTTGAGATTGCATCAAGCCAAAGCCCATCCCATTGAAAGCACTAGTGCTGAAAATGTGATAAAGATTTGTGAGCTACCCCTTAACTCCCCATGATACGGTTTCACGCCGTACAGCCTGAGACGGGAGGGAAGACGGGACAAGAAGAAAAGATAAGAAGATATACTCTGTCGATAGATGGATGGTCAGAAATTAGAAAGAAATGGATCAGGTTTAAGAAGTTGCTCAAAAATATCCCGGTGGACAAATGAAAAGGATGATTCGATCCTGCATTGCGCTTTGTCCACTTCCCCAAGACTCACTTCGGCTTCCCACTAAAGTCATTCTCAACAATTAAGTCATTGCGTGCCTGCTGTGTCAGTTTTTTCTTTGCCATCAAATTTCGATCCAGAGTAGTTGTCATCGCTGTCTGTCTAGAATCTACCCTGGATTCCGTTCGGGAAGCGTAATAATGAATTAATATCGGTATTGGTTTCGAAGGAGGCATTCAACAAGAAGCTATATTTTGCCATTTCTCTGAATTGTTTTGACTCAAACTGATAGTATCGTTTTGGGAGAGACTCTTGTTGAATATACCTTAGCATGTCTCCGTAAAAGTCTCGATTGTAGCAGATGTTGGAGTCATGTGTTGGGCGCTATTCCAGCATTGAGATGCTCGTTATTGGGGCATGGCGTCTGTTTGACTTGAATTCAATGCATGAAAATATTTCAGCCACTTTATATCCAGAGGGGCGCTAGTAACGTAGTAAGTAGCTGAAGGCATTGAAAGAATTTTCATCTGGCGTCTAACATCCGCCGTGGTGTTTTCGATATTGGTACACTCCCGAGGCTTGGTTGCGGGTTTCTCGCGAGGTTGAGCAGCTGGCAAGTCATATCGTCCAACTATATTAGAAATATTGCGATGAGGCAATACTACATGTAATAAAATTGAAGAATCGTTGATAAAGCTAACAGATGAGTGGCACCGAGCATGACACTCGTCTCCATCACGACCCCTTTTCCCCGTCTCCCCGTCCTCTTAGACTATCTTCCTGTTCCACCTACATAGTCGGACGAAGCGAGTTTGCGTCGAGTGTTCGAAGTCTCGGAGTGTTCAGACCGGGGCGCTAACTCGGCGCCAGAAGAAGGATATCTCCGAATTGTCCGTGTTGACCTACATTAGTGAGTGTAGCATTGATGCTCCTTTCCATGTCGCTGGCTTCTGCTCAGCTCAGCCAAAATTCTTCCCTTCGTTTTCCGAACCACAATTTCCTGCCACTGTACGGAGAATCCATCTCTCACCAATGGCAGGGTAGCAGAAGTAAACAACTGGAGGCATGGTCATCACCCCACATGGGTTGCGGGAACTGACCAATACAGCCTCAGCTCACCAGCAACCGCTCCTCTCTTGAGGTTTCTTGTACATAATGCGATTCAACCCCAGAACCCTTAATTCCATCCTCCGCACCATCGCACAACGCGTGTGGAGGCCGTGATGAAGGGTGCGCACAGATGGAGGAGTCAGTCAAAAAGTTCCCCAAGCCTCTCCGCAAGCCCCTTGGCGAGGGCGCCGATTAGCCGTTCGATGACACTGGTTGCGAGGTGGTGCCATCGATGCCGCATATACGCAGAATACGAAGTAGAGGTTTGGTGTATGTAGATGTCAAAAGGACAACTACCTACTGATAATCGGCCGCATTGCACGCTACTGTACAAAAATGTATGTAGTCAATTTGCCACTGTGTTCTGGAAGAATGATGGCAAGCATTGGCATCTCATGCAGTAGATGTGTTGCTGCTAAACAAGCCCAGTTCAAACATCATCAGATTCTTCACATGCGGCTTGCATAATGGCACTTGTACCTGACGCTAGGCAATCCGTAGCAGGTAAATGCTCATGCTCGCGCCACCAGGGATAGAAATAGGCGCCTGAGCTGAGGGATTAGCAACGGTGGTGCGGCTGGATGGTGAGGAAGGCTAACAGTAAGAGCGAGAGGCTTTGTGTCAGTCACAGGCGGAACGGAGTTGACGAGACGGCTGAGCTGGCAGTCAGCCTGCCCTAGCACGGCAACTCATACGTACACGGTACCTGCATGGCGCGCTAAATACACACGAAGCGCCCGGTACTGCCTACATAGTCGGCACATCGCCGCCCGAGGCATCGCCAAATGAATGACTCGAGGCTCTGGCGGTCTGCGCGTCAAAGCGCATAGCATGGCGCCTCAATCAGTACCTGTTGCCGCCTAAGCTGAGCTGAAGCCCGGACATTGCAGTGCAGTCGACGTCGGGTGTCTCATCTTGAGCCTCATTTCGAGCCGTTTATGCCCGCAGTACATACGAGTAATACGGACATTGCTGATGACGATTTGCATGGCCTGAACTGATCAGGTTAATCGCCCTTCGGCTTCCTTGCCCGACAAAGGTGCTGAGGCGGCCACGAAGGGCATAGTTCGCATTAGATCAAATGCTTTTTCCGATTCCGTCTTCCATGGATTGATCCAAATTGTTTCTGCTGTACTCGAATGTACTCGCACATGCTTCCGTACAGTAGCGTTAGGCGCCTTCTGTAGCGCAGTTTGAGCGCATGGCTCGTACCGGCAGTGCTGGTGCTAGCCCGACGGTACTCGTAAATACTCCCGTCCCCTGACCTGACCTACTGTACCATTTGCCGGCCCCGAATGCAACCTGTCGACACACAAGTACCAGTCCATTCAAGTCCATTCGAGTCGCTGGTCGTGCGACATCAACTTCCCACCTCCCGTCTGTGGTAAAGACAAGCTCCAGGCTGACACGTGAGAGCCCTGGCGAGTCGTCAAAGGTCCACGAATCATGCCATGGCCGGGGAAAAAAGAAAAAACCTGCTGCTGCGAACTCGGCATCGCGGTTACGCTTATTGAGGATTGAGTTTTGTGCATGCTTCAAGGTTCGGTTCTTTTCTTCCCTTGCCGGCACCTTCCCAGGCCAGTGGCTGCGCTCTTCCAAAACGCGCATCTCGGTCGCCCCTCCGCGCGCTGATTCGCCCCAGGCAGGTGGCCCCTGGCGGAGGCGCTAGGCAATTGCCCTGGGCCACTATCTGCAAGCCTTTGCCTCGGTGCATCAGGCCCTACGAGTACCAAGCCACTCCACTATCCTTAGACTGCTAGAACGCACAATGAACCGTTCAACTGCATCTCCGGCCAATTTCCAGTCCAACAAGCAGCGACGATGAACCCGACCCGCTAATGCTCCTAACTTCTAACTAATCGGCACGCCATGCCGGTGGCTTGGAAGCAGCGGCGGCCACGGGTTGCCAGGCATGGCTTTTTTCTTGGCGGGCAACTCGCGTGGCCCTCCTGCTCGTTTCGGGCCTTTAGGCTGTGGACCTCGATCTGAGAGAGAATCAACCACAGACAAGGAAAAAGGCAAAAAGACAAACGGAGCAAGGGAGGCCCCTGACCACCAGCCGGCTGCTTGTGGCCTAGCTCAACCAGGTCTTTGCCGTTCAATGGGGCTGATGGCGAGGGACCGCATCTCAGTTACACGAATCACAGCCTCTGTCTCTTCCTATGACGATTGACGGTCTCGGATAACTGCCAAAGTCAGCGCCCTCGCCGCGTGGGTGTACAGGCTTGCTGGAAACTAAAAACTACATGGACTGGCCCGTGGGGAAGAAGCACGAAGCGAGACGACCGCGGCCTGGCTAGGGCCAAAAGAAGTTGGGGGGCAGCTCTGTATCTCTCTCTCGTCCCCGTCCTGAGACTGCGAAAGCTGGGTGGCGGACAACGTTGTATCTGAAGACTGGAGACTGGAGAGAGTGGACTGTTGGAGACTGGAGAGCCCCCGAAATCCTTTAAATCGTGGCATCCCACCCTCGACTGCGCGGTTTACTCGTCTCCTTCTCCTCTTGTTCTTCCCTTGCTCACTTCCTGGCTGGTCTTGTCGTTTCTTGAAAGGGCCTGCCTTGGGTTTGGAACAGTAGAGGTGTAGACGAATAGTCATATTGCAATCATGGCCAACAACCACGAGGATACCGTTGCTGAGTATGTCTCCATGGAGGGACTGAAGATTCCTTCTTCTTCGTCTTCTTCTCCTGCTTCTCAGCGTCTAGCCTTATACTTACACATCTTTCCTTGACAGGCTCCACGAGGAGTTCAACGAGCGTGTTCCCCATGGCGAGACACGCGATCTCGCCGGAGGCTTCATTGCTTCCGACCCTGATGAGAAGAAGGACTTTAGCTCCTCACCGGAGAGTGCCGAGGAGGGCAACACCGCCGATGGCGAGGAGCCCAATGACTTTGAGAAGCGGACGCTGCGCCGTGTTGGCGAGAACCTGCCCGCCTCTGCCTTCCTCATCGCCATTGTCGAGCTTATGGAGCGTTTCACCTACTACGGTGCTTCGGGTCTTTTCCAGAACTACATTAGCAACGACAAGAACGACACCACCGATGCTCCTGGACTGGGTATGGGTGGCCAGGCCGCCACTGGTCTGAACCTGTTCTTCCAATGGTTTTGCTATGGTATGTCAAACGATGAGCTTCCATCAGCTACATCGAGGAGGATCGTTTGCNNNCTCATGATTTTTCTTGTTGTGACTCCTATTCTCGGTGCCATCATCTCTGATCAGTACTTGGGCAAGTACAAGGCCATCATGCTCTTCTGCGGTGTCTACTGGGTCGGTCTCGTTATCCTCTGGACGACTTCTCTGCCTGCTGCTCATGCTGCCAATGCCGGTCTGCCTGGATACATTGTTGCTATTATCATTATTGGTTTCGGTACCGGTGGTATCAAGTCCAACATCGCCCCACTGATTGCCGACCAGTACCAGCGCCGAACCATGGCTATCCGAACGGAAAAGTCTGGAGAGCGAATCATCATTGACCCTGCCATTACCTACCAGCGCATCTACATGATTTTCTACTGGTGCATCAACCTAGGTTCCCTGTCCCTCATCGCCACCCCCTTCATGGAGAAATACTGCGGCTTCTGGACTGCCTTCCTCATGTGCTTCCTCATGTTCAACGTGGGCATCTTCATCCTCGTCATCCGCCGCAAGTCATACATCATCCANCCCCCGCAGGGTTCCATCATCACCGATGCCTTCAAGGCCCTCGGCATGATGATTGCCAGCCGCAACATGGATGCCGCCAAGCCTTCATGGCGCGCTGCCCACGGCAAGACCAAGCCTGTTGTCTGGAACGACCACTTCGTCGAGGAGCTGAAGCGTGCCATCCGTGCCTGCAAGGTCTTTGTCTTTTACCCCATCTTCTGGGTTGGCTACGGTCAATTCTCCACAAACTTTGTTACCCAGGCTGGCCAGATGAACGGCCACGGCATGCCCAACGACTTTATGCAGAACTTTGACTCCATCTCGATTCTCATCTTCACCCCTCTCCTCGAGATGCTCGTGTACCCCGCCCTGCGCAAGGCCGGCATTAAGATCCGACCCATTGCCAGAATAACCCTTGGTTTCGTCTGGATCTCCATGTGCCTTGGCTATGCTGCCATTGTCCAGCACCTCATCTACAACGCCGGCCCTTGCTACAAGAGCCCCCTTGAGTGCGACGCTGCCAACGTCGACGGCAAGACTCTCCCCAACAACGTGCACATTGCCGTCCAGGCTCCTGCCTACGTCTTTGTCGGTCTGGCCGAAATCTTCATTTCCGTCACCGGTCTTGAGTACGCCTACACCAAGGCTCCTCCCAGCATGAAGTCATTTGTCCAGAGTTTGTACCTCTTCACCAACGCCTTTGGCTCAGCCATCTCCGAGGCCCTGGTGTCCGTGTCCAAGGACCCCGAGTTCATCTGGATGTACACTGGTGTTGCCGGAGCCAGTATCGTCACTGCCTTTGTCTTCTTCTTCTTGTTCAACCACTACGACAAGATTGAGGACGAGTCATTCGAGCTCGACCGCGAGGCGCCCGTCCTTCCTCCCACCAAGGAGGTTGAGCTCGAGGCTGAGGCTAACTAATTGCGGAGAGAGGGGCAGTTTTGTGTATAGTGTACAGTAATGGAGCGGATGTAGATACCACGCGTTTAATGTATTATAATGACTTTTTACAAACAAAAATATCAATATTCACAGCATGTTTACAAGCATTGTTCATACCCACTGATAAGAGAGAGAGCTGTGATGACCTGACTCTTGCTCCTGTTTGAAGTGGAAACCTATTAGCTGATGGGTTTCTCCTAGCTCGGCGCCAGTGTGCTAGCCTTTCTCGAATTCTTCCATGCATAAATTTTCTCTTCATATTAACGTTGTCGTATAAAATAGCGCCACGCCACTTTCACGGGCTGGAGATCCACTCGGATCATCAGACGAACGATTCTGGACTCTTTTTTCTCAAGAAAAGATGATTCATTCTACCACTGGTACGCAGCCGATTACGGAGTATTATAGTAGCTTATTACTCTTTGAGAAAGAAGGAGAAAGGCTAGAATGTGCCTTGTGTGTTTTCATATGCTGTAGATCGAAATACCGGAGCGTGCTAAGGTATTATACCCATTTTTATCTCCGTAGCGCCATGAAAAAAACGATTTTTTGGCGCGGATTTTCGGACAATTTCTCGACTTTGTGCGTAAGCCAAGGAGACGAATTGCCGGCGAGGTGCCGATGGGAACGTGGCCAAGACGGCACCGCCCGGCCGCGCTGGTCGGATATAGCGAGTAGCGAGGTACCTTAGTACTTCTACGGAGTACGGTACAGTAGCGGTGGGGGGGGTTTTTTCTTTTCCTTACTCCATATTACTCCGTACTCAACCCCCTGGTATTAGGGAAGATGTGCAAACTCGCCCCTTTCGTGCCATTTTTGCTTTCGCCTCTATCTATGAAAGTGTAATATTGCAATGTGACTCAAATATTTATTGATAATGTTGAAAAAAGAACATTTCGAAGGAAAGCAAAAAAGGAGACAGTGTGACAAGACAATTACTCGCAATTTCCAGCGTCCCACGAACCCCCACCAAGTAGCAAGCAGGGAATGTAAGCAAAGAGTGGGCGCAAGAATTTCAAGCACAAAGATGAAAAAACACCCGACGCCAAAAAAGAAAAAGAAAAAATCTGCTCGCAACTTGTACTCTGTTCGGTAAAGGGGTGACGGGCTGAGAAAAGGCGGCAAAAAGAATGACACCTGAGGGATTCGAACCCTCGCCTATTACTAGACCGCGAAGCAAGATAAATCCTGAACACGGCGCCTTAGACCACTCGGCCAAAGTGCCTATTTCTGTTGTTTTGTTGTTGAAGTGCGTGGTGATAATCATGTAGATACGGAGTTTGCAGGTTTTGGTGTTGAGTTGTAGCAGTATAAGAGGCAGGTACGCGGGTAGTCGGGTACGTACCAAGTACAGAGTTTGAAGGCCTTGATATATCCAAGTTCAATTATTGTTGTAGTAAGGGCTGCGGGATACAGAATTTGTATGTTATCCTGGTTATTTACACTCGGCTGGAGTGGCCTATTCATGTTGCTGAATGCTGTGGTGGTAGGCATGTAAGTGCAGAGTTGAGACAGTTCGATGTCGACCAAACTGTTGAGAACTCTGACTCAAACAACTTGAGTTTACATACATCAGGTACACAGTACTGAGTTTGTAAGTTGCCGTGCAAGTCTGTTTGCTTGCAAATTACCTACTTAGGTAGTATCTACTACTCGAGTTGATAACAATCGAGCAATACACTGTCCATCAAAGAAATGTCAATTTATCCTGTTGCCAATATCCATCTATAATCCAAAATCGCGACATATGCCAATCTCATGCCTTTCATATACAAAACCAAACAAATAGTTCTAAAATGGCACATCATCATCATCATCAACACCATCGTCAGCAGCAGCGGCAGCACCACCACCACCACCACCACCAGCATCATCATCAACAACTACTTTGAGCGTCGAAAACCCCCGCTTCTGCCAAGAAACAAGAGTGCCGCGCATTGGGTAACATTGCCAATTCCTTTCCGAATGCATGTGCTCCGCTTGCCCATCAACTCTGACTCTAATACTCCAGCGAGAAAAGCCCGACTTCCGCCCAATGCACAGGCCCACGGGCCTCTCATAGGCCCGCTCTACATCAAGGCCAACTCGGCACTCTCCAACAGTTCTTTGCCCACCGTCTTCGTATTCTAGCAAAAGCCCCCGGCAGATGCCAGCATCTTCGTCTGTAAAGAGCCGTAGACGTGCGACGTGCTCCAGCGGTGCCCACGACAAGCATCCTCCGTGACTATATGGCACCACGGTCTGCCTAAAGGGCAGTCTGAAAGGCCGGTCTAGTGTTGTGCTCCTATCAGCTTCTGCGTCTAGTGTGATGACGCTGCCGGACTCCGATAGACCGCAAATAAGCTGCAGTTTGCTGCTTGCCGCCCACACCGTCTGGGTCCGGTTGGGATATCGGTCATACTGGATGCCAACCATAACATCGCCGGCTTTCTCGAATCGAAACTGCAACAAGTTAGACCAGACAATAAGACACTAATGGAAGCATAGATTCGTACCAAGACCTTGAGATTCGTATCAGATTCGTGTTCAATCCCAAAACAAATCAATCGGTCGTTATGTGGAAATGGCACATAGTTCCAAACCCCGGCCCAATCGTGTGGGTAGAGGAGCTTATCGAATGTTGATCTAGCAGAGGGTTCTTTGGAGGTGTGTGCATGCATGAAGAACTGGGGCCCAGCTGGCCTAGGTGAAGCATAGTGATTTGCCCAGGTAAAAAAAATGTAATTCCTGATATCTTTGACCCGTCAATGGTTGCGAATTGCATTACCCTGGCATGGCTGGGCCGCCCGGCTGTTGGGCTTAGCAAATGTTCTACCACCGGAGGTGAGGGTGTATCCCAGGGAAGAAGAGATAATGCCTTTCCATCTCCCCAATGCTTTAGGCGCGCTAATCCTGACTATATCGTATGGTCGTTAGCCCGATGGGTGACACGCATAGTTGATTTGGGGCGGTTATTAGTGAGTTACCTGAAATTGCACCTGAACGTGCTTTAGCGTTTCTTGACTCTCCACAATATACAATTCAGTATCCGATGGTTGTGAAAGCGCTTCGGGCCTTTTTGCAAGCCTCTCGATGCGGCTGATTCCTTGAGAGTCAATGATGATTCGAATGACAGGCGGAAGAACTTCCTCTGCACTCGGCGGGCCTTGGCCTCGCTCCCAATGAGCAACCTTGGCAATGGGCATTGTGAAGTGCTCATCCAAAGGCTGGCGGCACGAATCAGTAGCTAGCGATACAACAGAGTAATAGCGAGTAAGAGCGCACGGCTGGGTGATTAGCTCTTCGAACACCAGGCGCTTGAGCTCCATCGGCATCATCTCCAACTGCGGTAAATTGCATGCTATCGCCGCCAGCCGTATCAAACTAGTAACATCAGATTTGCCGGTCAATATGAATTTCGGCGCTCCCTCCCAAGGGCTTCTCCAGCGTCCCGCAAGCAACAGCCGGGGCGCCACCTTATCATCTGGGCAGTTGCGCCAGAACAAATTAAAACACTCAGTGTGTAGCGTGGCACTCTCGTTGTTGGTGGGCTTAGCAAGCCTACCAAAGGGGTCCCAGTTGAAGAAGGGTCTACGGATGGCCCGCATGTCAGACCCATCATCTTCGTCTTCGTCTTCACGAGCCGGATATTCTTGAGAGCCAACGACTCTAACGTCGCCATCATCATCATCCAGGAAGACTGCNNNGCCGATCAGCGAAAGCCCCCACCAACCAACAGACATGGAAGAGGGGAACACTTGGTGCAACTTACCAGATACAAACGACTCTCCACTGTTCATCGGCTCCCCACACGCTCTGCACCATCGCTCAAGACTGACGACGCACGTATCCGGTTTCAGCAGTTCTGGTGGAAACTCAATACTGGGGACGGTGCCCCCGGGAGATGCGGGGAGGTCAACTGCGAGCTCCCAGTCGTCCGGGTTAAAGGGCTCATCCATGACTGCCGAGACTTTGTGGAGATGCAGCGTTTGATGGTGCCGATGTCTTGATGCTTCAATATGTTGATCGAGATGGATGAAGGATTGAAACTTAAGGGACCGGGTGCCTGGCCAAGGGCTGCGCTAGGGCGGTTCCAAGGCTTGCCAGAGGCTTATGTTGCTGGATCCGACGTAGTGCGCTCCACTGAATAAGACGCCGCCCGCAACGTGGTTTGCTGTATCGGGCAAATTGGTGCCTGAAGCCCACTCGAGATCTGGATCTGACAGGGCAGAATGCATCCATCAGAAATATTACGTAGGTAGCTTGAGTTCTTACTATCCATCGACTAATATAGGGAGCGGCTATTCAGCGATCGGGTCTCAGTCTTGGGGCTGCCTAGTGAAGACTACCGGACACTAGAGGAGCATATGGTCCTAAGCTATAGTGGCAGATACTGCATGTGAAGAAATACAGGGATAGGTATATTTGAGGAAAAGATTTTAAATTGAATAATGGACTACGAGTTGGCCAAGTACGTAATATATAAAATAAAATGGTGTCACAATGTACATGTATTTAACAAAGTGAGTATGGCGGTTCGAGAAACTCATTACACAATCCGTGAATTTAGTACATAGACACTAGAAGCAAAGTGTGTGCTCGGTGATTATGATAACATTTTATTCAAGATATAGATTCGACATAGTACGTCCAGTATATCCCGTGAAAACTTCCCCTAAAGACATGATAGAGCTAATCAAGTCTCCTTTCCAAAGGCCGGAAACGGGGGCGCCGTAGTTCCATCGCACGAATAACGCACGACATACGGGCTAAACGTTGCCTGGTTGCTAACAATGACTTGTCCGCTCGGAGCCGTAATGTTGAAGTTGAAACCTCCACCGTACTGCGCCTGTCCATAGAAGAAGCGGATTGGCACATACGTATTAGCCGGGATGTCGAATTTATAGCTAGCTTTGCCGGCGATATGATCTGGTTGATCGTAACGTGCTTTGGCATTTGCATTATCGTCCGTCCAGCCAGAGTAGGCGCTTGCACCGATCCATAGATAAACAGCGTCGTTTGCATAGGGTATGTCGACGCTATATGTGCCAGCCTCACAGGCGTAGATGTAAGCGTGGTGGTTCAGGGCAAAGAAGTCGAGATTAAAGTTTCGGCTGGAATCGTAGATAGGCCCAGCTGTCCCAGTATCCTGATAGAGACCGCCGACATATGAAGTGGTACCGACATAAATGGGGGTGGTCTTCTTGTAAGAGTCTGGATGGAAGGTAGAGTATGTTGTGTCGGTGTTTCGAGCCGAGTTATTGTAGTACGCCCAGTCAAACCCAAGGTTGTTACACGATGGGGGAGGCGGACACTGTGTCGGGCAGCTTGGGGGTGTAATTGTGGGAGTGACAGTAGTGGTAGTGGTAGAGGTTTCTGTCTGGGTGACCGTCTCCGTGTCGGTGACGGTGCAGATTTCAGTCTTGGTCTCCGTCTTGGTGCCGCCACCCAGAGTAATCGTCAACAGGGCCTTCCACGAGGTGACTGTCTTGGTCTCTGTCTGTGTTACTGTTTGGCTTGGGTCACACGTGGGCGTCGGATATGTGCGGGCATCTAGCTGGCCGGCAGGGACGGCGATGGCATGAGCGTTGCCAACACTAGCCATTGCGGCCGAAGCCACGAGAGCCTGAACTAGTGTCTTGTGTACAGCCATAGCAATTGTGAAAGCTGTTGTTAATAGAGCTAGTAGATTGATGAGCTGAGAGTGAGGACAGAGTTGACAAGAGTTGTGTTGCTGACTATTATGTCTCTATTTATACTCCCATCGCAGCACTGTTACCTAGATGATGGCACTGGGACTCTAGAAGACCTAACTGTATGATCTCATGGCTAAAACCTCATTTGCCGATTTTCCCACCGGAATTTCCACTCGTCCACCGTCTCGGGATGAAAAAGGGCAAAGCTGCCATGCAATACACCAGCTGAGTCGCAGGCAGAGACAACAAAAAGCACAGCTAGCCGGCATTGCCATTGGGAGCTACAAAGCTGAAATGCACCTGGGCAGAGCTAGCGGCAGGGGTAGCTACATGACAGCGTCGTATCCGTAGTTGAAAAGGGATAAACTCAATCTCTCCCCGGCCATCTCGGTGTTTAGGCCATTGATGGCATCGTGATGGCTACTTTCGTATCCATGCAATTGCCAATGCAGCTGCATATGACGTGGCTGGGGCGTGTCGATCATGGCTGAATGAGATCAAGGTGGACATTAGACTACATGCAGCTTATTTTTCTCGGGCTCATAGCAGGGCGTCTTTTGTTGTGCTTTTTTGTTGTCCTGGCTCATTTTCAGCCAGCCTCTTGCACCTGCATGTCGTCGGGAAATACTCCTTTCGGCGCCCTTGCAGCATTTAGTGGCAGTGACCAATTTCCACAATTGCTCACCGGTTCGACCATTTGAGCCTATGTTGTACTCGATTTCCGGGGCAACAATAGCACACCTATAGACTCTCTGTTATGGATTGCTCTGGGGTAATATCTGATTCAGATTCACATATTTCACTTTAGGGTTTGCCTCAGAAAGCAGTGTCGACTTGCTTTCTCCTACCCGGCAATGAGCAATAATCATAGACGGTTCAGTTTAAGCAGCTGTTTTAATAGAAATCCTTTCCTATTCAAAGTCGTGTGTTGCACGCTGTATTTGTACGCTCCACCCACTCCATCTAACTTTTAAGGTTATCAAGCATATACTGTATCTCAGCTCGATCTTGTAGCTTGTAATTGGTAGATTTAGACACGTTAAGGTGAACACCCACAGGTTTTATCAGAAAGAGAATCCAACCCGTTTAAACACAGTTGAATCATGTCTACAAAGACATCCACTGATATTAGCAATACTTAATACCTAGGCTCAGAATAGCAATCTTGAGTCTATAGATTCACCTCTACCATAGCAATCCTGCCTCGTAGCTTGTAGCTGTCAAAGCTCTGTTAGTGCCTTAGTCATTTGCCACGCCCAAAGGGTCAAAGGTACGTAGCGGCAAACCAAAAATGGCTATTCCGACATTTTCCCTCAGCCACTGACTAATTCTCGGACGCCGATTGGCTCGGCCGACGCTCTGCGGGCACAAAGCACGGCGGTACACGACGGCAAAAAGATCATGTCATAATCGTTCAGGGTTCCTGAGCTGAGCCGAGAAATTGATTTCAAACATCCGCATCTACCCTCCCCACCTTGAAACCTCCGGACCCCAATCCTTCCTTTCCACACTCCCCAAGCATGCACATTCGGGCAGCATCTTTATGATACAATGATGAACGTCTCCTTCTCTACCGGCCGCGCTGCGCTGCGCCTCAGCCGCTCGTCCTTCCGCCACCTGTGCGCATCCAGAGTGGCCGGATTTGCTTACCACTCCTATCCGCTGCCGTCCAAAATCCCCGAGCCTCCCACAAGCGACAACCTCTCCAAGTCATCCCACGCCCAGCCAGAGGCCCTTCCTCGCGTCCACGAGACACGGCCGCCGCCTCAACACGATGCCGTACCCAAGCCGATNGGCCCCACCGCAGGTNNNAGCTCAGTCGCCTTCTCCAACGACCTCCTCAGTTCCTCCATCTCCCAAAACCGCCGAGACCGATGCGCCAAAGACACAGCCTGCTCCCGCTGCCCGACCTCGTTCCAAGCTCCGCGCGCGCAAGGCGGCATGAAGCTCACACCCGCCGCTGTGGAGCAGCTGCGCGCTTTGCTCAACCAACCCGACCCGAAGCTCATCAAGGTCGGTGTACGGAACCGAGGCTGCAGTGGGCTGGCCTACCAGCTGGAATACGTCGACAAGCCGGGCGCTTTCGATGAACTGGTGGAGCAAGACGGCGTCAAGGTCTTGATTGATAGCAAGGCGCTCTTTAGCATCATCGGCAGCGAAATGGACTGGGCGGAGGACAAACTGAGTCAGAAGTTTGTGTTTAAGAACCCCAATATCAGTACGTGCTATCCCGTCATATTCATTCATTGGCCGTCTATTTCTACGAAATTTAGAAGCNNNCTAGTAGCAGAGGAGCAATGCGGCTGCGGAGAGTCATTTATGGTCTAAGACGCTTGTGAAGCTACAAAGGAACAGGACAAAGGCCACGGCTCATGAGAATACCACCAAGGCCGATATATGAAGAGATTGTACGATGACGACTAGAGAGAAAGAACATCAGGGCGAGGCAAGTCTCTGAATTAGATTTGCCTGACCCAATCCACGAAAGGGTTTGATTATAATGGTGCTGATACAAGTACGTTACGAGCACGGAGCAAAGAGGCAATAGCACTATAGGGGCATGATACCGGCGTTAGGTTAGAGGCACATGCGGCCATTGATCGTATAAATGTTGAATTTACTACTCTGAATAATTAATTCTCGGCGCCGTGGTGATGGAGCTGAAATAGACAATATTTCGTTATTAAGCTCATGGACATATACTAGACTTTTTACTGCATAGATTCCATGTGTGAATTCATAATACCTAATTGAACTCTATTGTAAAAATTCCATTGTGACAATCTCTGTGGCATATTCGTCGCAACGCAATTTTGATTCCAATTCCACTCATGTACTGAGCGCCCTTCCGCTGATGTCATCGCACTTCCTAAGCAACGCCACGTGACCTGGCGCCCAGTGTTGCTTTCAATATCGCGACGCCAACAAACTACTGCGTGTTGCGACAACAGTTAATTAGAAATACCGAATTCGCCCGTGGACGTATATAAATTCCCTTGAAAACCATCCTGACTCGGTTTCATTTCATCTCAAACATCATTCATCGATACTAGAAGAACAAAACATTAGAACAAACAAAAGACTATTCCTATACACCAATACACTCAACTCACTTACACGCAACAACCACACACGACTCACAGACACTCATCAATCACCATTCATCACCACCTCACACACACAACACAAACCATCACCACTATTCCCATGGCACCAACCATCCAAAAACTCAACAAACCAGCACGCAACACCACAACAATGAAATCCTCAATCTCTAAAGTCCGAAACCCCACAAAGCAACCCAAGAGCACATCCACATCAACCACCATCAGCAAAACCATCCACGTCCCAGCAGATATGCAGTCCCAGCTCCTCCGCATCGCACAAAGCCAACGCACCCCCTTCGAGAAGCGCGTCTGGACAGCCCTCTGCCAGATCCCGCGCGGCAGAGTGACCACGTACGGCCTGCTGTCGGCGCACCTGGGCACGTCGCCGCGAGCCGTGGGCAATGCGCTGCGGAGGAACCCGTTCGCGCCAGAGGTGCCGTGCCATCGCGTAGTGGCGACGGGAGGGACGCTGGGCGGGTTCAAGGGGAGCTGGCCCAAGGATGGCGAAGGGATTACGATTACGGAGAAGAAGAGCCTGTTGAGAGGCGAAGGAGTGAGGCTCGACGATAAAGGGAGGGTGCTGGGGACGGTTTGGTCTGGGTTTGAGTAATACTAAGTATATGGGCACATGGCACTGGTAAAGGCATTATATGGTATTTGTTTTCTTGTATTGCTCTTCATGGCGTAACTAATATATGGGTATGGGTATAGAATATATAAACTGCAGTGGTATATAGCATAAACCTCTTAATTGGCATAACGTTTAATGTTTGAATCGCAAATCTGGCCTCTCACCGGGCTCGTACAAGGCCACGTGAACTCCCAATGCCGGCGTCCCGATGATGTCTGCCCGCAGCCTCTGAGCCGCCCAATCACCACGATACTCGATGCTCTCGAATCGCTGAGCCAGGCGGACCACTAAACATACAAACAGNNNGTTGATGCACACATAACCACGGCGGATATTCATGTTTTGTCCCTTCTGCAACTTACAGCAAAACGCCATTTCTGTCAGAGCAAAGTTCTGCCCGGCGCATATCCTTGGTCCACCAGAAAACGGAGCATACGTCCAGGGCTTGGGCGTCCAGTGCTCCCATCTCTCGGGGCTGAATATCCTGGGATCCGCAAACGTATCAGACACAGGGGGTACNAAGTCTGCGTACATGTGCATCCCAAGCGTATTGATCGTTACACTGTCTCCCTTGAGCAGCACAACGCCCGGCTCGCCTGGTCGGCTCGGGATGGTTGTCGTCTCAAGTACTGAGCGCATGTTGAGAGGAGCGGCCGGATGAAGCCGAAGGGTCTCGTTGAGGATGTTTTTGACATATGTCAGATCTTTGAGTGCCTCGTACGTTGGCGTTCCATGGCTCCCTAGTTCCTTGAGGACTTCTCTGCGCAACCTAGCCCAGAGCTTGGGATAGTTGGACAACTCGTACAATACCCACGACATAGTTGCCGCCGTGGTGTCTCTTCCGGCAAGGAGTACGGACATAATTTGATCTCGGATTACCTTGGGGTCCCTAGTGTAGCGTGCGATGCTATGCAGAAATGAAAATTCCATGTCCAATTTGGAGAGCTCTTCAAGTCGAACTTGAGGGATGGCTAGGGTTCGAGCAATGGCTGGCTCGATAAATTCTTCTAACTTCCTAATGGCTCGATGATAGTCACCCTTTGGGATCAATGGCGCGATGGGGCTGGACAGATTTTTAGCACCTATCTCAAANNNTATTTGGCGCAAGACTGATGGATATACTGACTTGAGGACAAAGATGAACATTTGGATCCGCTGTGCAACATGCATGGCATTCAAGACATCATTGTCGGGGCAGAGAAGCTGATGNNNGTACCCCGTTTTATACACCAANNNGGGAATCAACAAGTCNNNCAAATCCAAGCTGTTGACATTCTCCCCAAGCAGAAATTCCGTCGTCGTGTCCATCGACCACCGGTAGAAGAGGTCCTTGAGATCGACAGTGACTCCTGCGGAGGGAATCTTTGACAGCAGCTTGCTGGTGCAAGTATCAAAGATGGCGAGATTGCGAAGCCTGTCCCTGACAAACATGGGCTTAATCATGGCGCGGCTATCGTGCCAAAGCTGTCCGTCTACAGCAAAGATGCCATCTCCTAGAAAGGGGCGCCATAGCTTATGCCACATGGGCCCATGGCCGAAACTGGAGACGTTAGTGGCCAAAATGGCCTTGATCTGCTCCGGATCTCTCGTGATAAGGACTCTTTTGGATCCCGTCAAGCTAAACTCGGCAAATGTTCTCTTTCCGGGTGGCAGGTTGTCCAACTGCGCTGTACACCAAGCGACAAGGTTGTTATTGTATTGATTCCTGCCAATCTCGTAGTACAACTTGGAAGCTGTGCTGATAATCAGGAGAGAGCAAACAAATAATGTTAGGGAGGCCAANNNATTACCTGAGAGCAAATTCCCCGCAAGGATTGGTGCCCTCACACCGCCGAGTTTCCTGATTCTGATATCCGAAGCAAGGTGCCGGAGCCACACAAGCACAGTGAGGATCGTTACAAAGGCAAGCCCGAAGCTGGCCACCATGGTGAAACTCGCGGACTGTAGCCTTGAGAGCAACATGGCTGGGCGTGTAACTGGGGCGACGAGGGTGAAGTAGACACAGAGAAAAGCGAAATTACACCAGGATACTAGGCCTATATGCAGGAAGCCGCGAACTTGATCCCAGCGCGGGATTCAAAGGGCAGGTTCGACGAGCTATGGCCAATGAGGCGGAAGCTGTGACGTGGGAAGTGACGGCCTCTTGCTTTTATCCCAGCAGTTTTAATGCCGTTGGATGGGAAGGATCTTAATGCTAAATGCCGTAGAGGGCGGCAAGCAACAGCCACATGCCAGCTTGAAGCAAAGCAGCAAACAAACAACACCAAGGCAGAATCGAGAATCGCGGCTAAAAGGTGAGAGAGCCGCCGTTATTTTCCACGGAAGCGGGCTCGGCTGCTTCTTATTCCAAGTCCCATGAGAAACCGCATTCTACTTGTAACCCGAGCATTAGTATCCTAGATCTACGTCCGTTAACCTTGTTTAGTGAAAAATCTACGGGCTTTGACGCGATAGGTCACAGAGCGAGCCGGGCCGCATCGATCCAAAAAGGCAGCCATTTTAACACGGTGGCGCGCTGAAAAGAACAGAAAGAAACTAGCAGCAAATGCAGGAATCACAACCCTTGTAGCAAATGGCGAGCGATGATACGGGGAAATACGACAAACGAGGCCCAGCTGGGAGCAGGGGAAAGGGAAAAGAAGGTACATAAAAAAGGAGAGGGCGGACTTTAATAGCTGGGCTGGGCGAAATTGCCCGAATTGGAGTGTGAACTAGACTAGCAGCTGCAAGCCATTTGGTTGAGGCTCGACTGCGAATGGCTGGCTTACGAGCACAGTGTAAGGGAGGGGGCTGGGGGAAGTATTGGATCTAGATTGGGAATGTTTATTGATTACCTGCAGTGCATCTAAGTCCGGAGTGTGTGTGATATTCGTTTATTAGTGTTGGGGAATTATTAAAGTAAGAATTGATGTTGGGGTAATTTAAACTGTGACTTGGAATGGAAGTTGGACGCAGTGCATGGGCATGCCGGTATGTGTGTGATGTAGCGTCCGTGCATGAGATCTTAAAGCCTTGCATGGATTGGATGGATCAATGCACGAGGTAAAGAGATACGGTGAGAGATAATGATGTGAGCTGAAGAGCACAAATATATCTGTCTCTTACTGGTCCATCGATATAACTTCAGTATCTATACACAGTCTCAAGTCTCAAATAATTCGTAAGAGTACAAGTCTTCCGGAGAGGCCATTTAGTGGATCAGACAGCAAGTAGAAGCATGGAGTGCAAAACAGCTGCAAAACAGCGTCCCGGATCCTGGCTATGATACAAAGTTGCGCCTCAATTCGGCTCGGAGGGCGGCGGAACAGCCACATGATGCGGCAGTCAAAAGATCAAAAGCCTCACGCATGGGCCCCCCACGCACCGCCAATTGGCTCAAGAGGAAAAAGTACCACTACTCAGCTGGCCCCGCGTCTTCCCATACTCTGCCCAGGTACTCTGGTACATACCTGGCACCTGACAGCGCTTGACAGGGCTCTTCGGCAGCTGTCTCGCCCCGGCACAACAATTTTCCGCACCAGTCGGCGAAACTCGGGTACCCCCGTCACAGCTTAGGCCGAACAAGCCAGGAAATCGGTTTCCGCATTGAGAGCTGTGCGTCTTTGAGCATATCAAACCGCCAAAAAAAAAAAAACTACAACTCATCACGAACTCCCTCCATCTCCCTCCTCACGGTCTCTCTCCACTCAATTTGGCAGCCGCCAGCCCCTTCATCGCAATGTTCAACATTGGCCGTAGCCGCGCGGCGGCGTCGGCGCTCAGTGCCGCAAAGGTACGCAAAACGTCGCAAAAGTTGCTCTCTTTTTACCCCCCTTGGCCGATATAAAAAAACCCGCCCCTCCTTGGGGTTGCATCTTGACAGCAGCTTCTGACGCTTGAGCTTCTGCTCTCCCTTTGCAGCGCAACGCCACCCCCTCTGTCCGACTGCCCGGCATCGCTCAGCAGCGACGAGCCCTCAGCATCCACGAGTACCTGTCCGCCGACCTCCTGAGNAAAGGTAAAGCAAATCACCTCATTCTAATANNNTACTCCCCCTCCATATCGGGGGCATCTCCCGCGGCAGCATCCGGCNNNCACGGCACTCTGTTTTTTCTACAACAANNNTATGGCGTTGGCGTTCCCAAGGGCGCCGTGGCCAAGACGGCCGCCGAGGCCAAGTCTGTGGCCAAGGACATTGGTACCGGCGACCTGGTTATCAAGGCCCAGGTCCTCGCCGGTGGACGAGGAAAGGGAACTTTCGACAACGGCCTCAAGGGCGGTGTCCGTGTCATCTACTCNCCCCACGAGGCCGAGATGTTTGCCCAGCAGATGATTGGCCACAAGCTCATCACCAAGCAGACGGGCGCCGGCGGCCGTCTGTGCAATGCCGTCTACATTTGCGAGCGCAAGTTTGCCCGCCGCGAGTTCTACCTGGCTATCCTGATGGACCGTGCTTCCCAGACTCCCGTCATCGTCTCGTCGTCCCAGGGAGGTGTCGACATTGAGACCGTTGCCAAGGAGCAGCCCGATGCCATCACTACGACCTACATCGACATCAACACCGGCGTTACCGACGAGATTGCTCGCGGCATCGCCACCGGCCTGGGCTTCAGCGAGCAGTGCGTCGAGGACGCCAAGGACACCATCCAGAAGCTCTACAAGATCTTCCTCGAGCGTGACGCCACCCAGATCGAGATCAACCCCCTGTCCGAGACCTCCGACCACCAGGTCCTCTGCATGGACGCCAAGTTTGGCTTCGATGACAACGCCGACTACCGCCAGCAGGAGGTCTTCGAGTGGCGCGACACCACCCAGGAGGACCCCGATGAGGTCCGTGCCGCTCAGTCCAACCTCAACTTCATCAAGCTGGACGGTGACATTGGCTGCCTCGTCAACGGTGCCGGTCTGGCCATGGCCACCATGGACATCATCAAGCTCAACGGCGGCCAGCCCGCCAACTTCCTCGACGTCGGTGGTGGTGCCACTCCTGCCGCCATCCGAGAGGCCTTTGAGCTCATCACCAGCGACCCCAAGGTCAGCGCCATCTTCGTCAACATCTTTGGTGGTATCGTCCGCTGTGACGCCATCGCCACTGGCCTGATCCGCACCGTTGAGGCCCTCAACCTCAAGATCCCCATCATTGCCCGTCTGCAGGGTACCAACGTCGAGCTTGCCCACCAGATCATCAACGAGTCTGGTCTGAAGATCTTTTCTATTGATGACCTGCAGAGCGCCGCCGAGAAGGCTGTGCAGCTGTCCAAGGTTGTCAAGCTGGGTAAGTTTTCGACCCAACTCTATGACGAACAACAAAGAAAAGAAATATAAAAAAAAGAAGAAGAAAGAGAAGAATCACCTGCTGACGATATAACCTTTTAAAAACATATAGCCCGCGACATTGACGTTGGTGTTGAGTTCACCCTGGGTATCTAGACGGTAACAACAGAGTCGTAAGACTGGATGGCATGGATTCCTTGTAATATCTGTTTTTGGGTGGCAGGGGAGCAAATCAACCAATGAGCAGGGGCTCGGGAATGATGCGGCGGTCAAGGCATTTTGTTGCTCTTGCTTGTTCATAGCATGTATCGACGTATCTTTTTTTACGTTGTAGGTGAGAAACCAGGAGGAGGTAAAGAGAAAAAAATCAAAGCCTTATTTAATTCTGCCACACCACATCATGACTATGGCGCAAGCATTGTGCGGTTTCGCCTTTGTTTTGTTTGTTGGGGATGGCTTCCGGGCAGATGAGATAAAGATTGGATGACGATGATCTGATTCGATTAGGGAGGACATTCGGATCCCGAGCGAGCGAGAGTCAGGAGAAGGGAGTCGCCATGTCAGCACCTAAAGGTAGTGGAGTCTCACGACGATAACAGCAAGATTTGCTTCCAAAGTTTATGTCTGTGCTGGGTCTGGTCTTTCAAGGCAGGCATCCGTCCATTATAAGTGCCCATGTCTACGGAAGATGACGGAGCAAGATGCATCGATTTATCGACCAGAGAGGCAAAGAAATCGGGTGATTGTGGACTCATGCCCCAATTGAGTTTTGCATCAAAGAGGAGCTCTTACTGTTACACGCGTACTCGTATCGTTTTAACTATGAAACTAGGTACCTTATTCATGCATAGCCGCCACATGTTGAGCTGGAGCTGAGGCGGGCCGCAATTTGAATTTTTGAAGGCGGTGGTTCGGAAGTCGTTCGGTTATTGCTCGATGTTTGCTGGTTCGGATGAATGGCACACACGGCACGTACTGCGATTTTTTTTTAGAGCAGGGGTGTGGGTTGGAGCGTAGTGGAAACAATGCCGAAGATGGAGATTTTTTGGTGCCTGAGAGAATATACTCGTATCCTGCACGGGCGGCAGTTGGGTTGCTTTCTTGAAATTTCCTTGATTTTTCTTGGAATTTTCTGTTGCTTTCTGGAAATTCTGCGACTTTACGGATTTTGCCGTGTCTTGCTTGATTGATTTGGAATGAACCAGGCGGAATTGCTTATGCAACTCATGCACCATTACTTCATAGCAGCAGCGCAATTTGTAAGTTTTGCAGGGCTTAGTCACTGACTTTTACTTGTGGCCGGGCAGATCGACACAGGGCCTATTGAGGCAGCAATGGCCTTGTTAGGATTAGTTGCCGCAGTGGATCACGCAGCAACCAAGCATGAGTGAAGTTGAGAAAGTTGATTGATTGAGAGTCTTTGAGCTTCGCACGAACGCGGCCCAATTTTCAATTTGGTCATCTTCACTATCGAGGTCCTTCTGTTTTTGCCTTTGTGATTTTCCCATGATAGTACTAGAGTCAGTTATGTGATCCATTTTCAAGACCCAGAACGGCGCGTGTTTTTGGTCCACTCGACCTCTGATAAGCAGCCGCTGTACAACATCGGAGAAAAAAGAGGCCAATTGCGAAATACCGACCGAGCGCCGAGACCGTAATCTACACGTTTCTGGTATAGTTGCAGATTGCAGGGGAGGTGTGTGTGTTCTCTCGGCAGTGTTCGGGTATGTGGCGTCCAGTCATCTTCTGTGCATCAGCTAGTGGGTAATTTTCTATTTTTTTCCAATTATGGCGAAATGAAATTCTTGATATCGGAGTCACCCTTGATGGGGGGCGAGGGATGAGTTGTATATAAACTCTTCTGGGTCCTCCCCGTTGCTTTCGATGTCTTGCTTGCTATCCACACTCACAAACAAGCTTCTCCATCTTTCCAAACTCCTTGAGAAGACAACTCAAACTTGAACTTGACTCAACTTGTCTATTACACAGCTCTCCACTAAAAGCATCGAGCTCTTACACAACAACACACAAACAACTGTTGTCAACACTCACAAACCCTAAACCGGTTTCACTCAACTCTTTTTCTCTCATCAACAAACTCAACTCACAATCACTATGCCTTCTTCTCAAGGACAAAGCTGGTGGGCCCGCCACTGCACNCCCCGACCTCCCATCAACAAGGTCGTCGCCTGCCCCTGCCACTACTGCTACAACAAGCCCGCCTGCGAGCTCGACTACCCCGAGTCGTCCAACTGCTCCGAGACGAACACCCCTGCTCAGTCGAGGCCCGTCAGCCCCCGAGGCCGCACCAGCTCGTCTTCGTCTTTTCACGTTGAGAAGGCCGAGAAGCAGTAAACGACACCGAATACATCATTCGAATCACCAAAGCGAATAGGCCCTTAAAGATGCTTTGGATAATACGAGATGTACACACTTTCGACTACAATATTTTCTTTGTTTAATTCTCTCTCTCTACTGAGATTGGATACAATATAAAACGGGCGGCAAAAAAGCACCAACGGCGCTTCTCCCGATCAGTTCGGGTTCGGCGTCCGGCCCCACTTGGAGCGGCCAGGCCGGACAAAATACACACACACACAGACACACACAATAGGGAAGGGGAAAGGGATTTTGGCACAGGAGGGAGGATACATAATACGAGCGGATATTGGGTCTTAGCGATGGAATTTTTGTTGGAATACCCCCTTGATGGAATTTAGAGCCTTTCATATGTTTATGTTTATTTTTATTGAAATCAATACCTTATTTTACATCGAAGATGACTTGATGCTCTCATTGTGAATGCTTTTCGCCTATATTGGGATTGTTGGGAGTGATTTTCATGGGGCCATTCATGCAGCATCTTGACGTCACTCACATGCTCATCCAGTGTACATACTCACATATTACAAAACATCTCATCTCAATAATACAACATCAAACACATTACAGCTCACATATAGAACCAATATTTTAAATTTATAATCGCTAATTTCTAACATATCGCAGTAACTATGTCCCCGACAATCGACCCTGCCATCCTCGCAGCCTTAGACCTAGACAAAGACAACACCACAATCTCATCCGTCGGNGGGTCAGGCTTCTCATCAACATTCAAGCTCTCCACCACAAAAGATGGCCAGCCATTCGACTATTTCGTCAAAACAGCCTCCGGTGAGGGAGCGAAAATAATGTTCCAAGGTCCAAGCCTCTCATTCATTCTCTTCTCTTTCGTCTTTCCCCATCTTCAAAGCNNNTACCCCTCCACCTCACTTACAGGCGAACACGCCTCCCTCAACGCAATCCACGACGCCGTCCCCAACTTCTGCCCCAAATCATACTACCACGGCCCAATGCAAAACTCCAACAAGTACTTCCTCGCCACCGATTTCCTCAACCTTGGCTACTCTGCGTCAAAAGGCTCCGGCATCTCCTTCGCCGCAAAGCTAGCCAAGCTGCATACGACTCCCGCGCCCATTCCGGAGGGTTTCGACAGAGCCATGTTCGGCTTCCCCGTGCCAACGTGCTGTGGCGACACGGAGCAGGATAATTCATGGCGAGCCTCTTGGGCCGACTTTTACGCTGAGAACAGACTGCGCTTCATCATGAGGCGCATCGTCGAGAACCACGGGCCAGACGACCAGGCCGCCGACATGGTTGAGAAGATTGCCAGCAGCGTCGTCCCGCGGCTTATCGGGGATGATCGCATCACCATCACACCTGTTGTTATCCACGGCGATCTCTGGAGCGGGAATCATTCGGCGGGACAAATTGCTGGAAAGGGTGGGCGCGAAGAGGTTGTTTTCGATCCTTCTTGCGTGTATGGCCACTCGGAGTACGAGCTAGGCATTATGAGGATGTTTGGTGGCTATGGGGGTTCTTTTTGGAGCGAGTATGAGAAACTCGTGCCCAAAGCAGAACCAAAGGAGGAGTGGGATGATCGGGTCATGCTCTACGAATTGTGAGTACTTACACATTTGACTTATAATTATATATGGTATGTGAGGACGGAGGTAAGCAGAGCTTACAGCTATTCACAGATATCACCACTTAAACCATTACTCAATCTTTGGGACGGGATATCGTGGAGGAGCCATGTCAATTATGAAGAAGCTGGTAACCAAATACGGTAGCTAAGTCCGACGAATGGATCTGAAGTGACCCAAATGAAAATCAAGTAATAATAATGGAAATCTTGTATAAGTGTGAAAGAAGTTCAAAGCAAAGAAAAATACAAAAACGCCATCCCGTGCTCGCCATGGTGTTGCTGCCATCTATACTCAAGCACATGACCCAATCAAAAACGAAAGAAATAGATGTCTAATAATCATCCGGAACCCCAACATGCCAATACTCCCATACCAATCAGTCATTCAGTCAGTCAATCATTCAATAAATCAGGCAGCCAGCATCGCCTGCCTCTCTGGCCGATTCTCTTGCGCTTCCTCTTGTTCCGCCGGCCGTTCCGAAACGGGAAGCTGAGCGCTCGGGACCGTGGGGAGTTTCTGGTTCACGCCGGACATTTCCGCCTCCAGTGCGGCGAGTTCTTCGTCGACCTCTTCCTCGTCTGCTGCCGTGATGCGCGAGCCGAGCATTTCGCTGATTTCCTGCGATAAGTCAGTCAGCATGAAGAAAAAGAGAAGAAAATCAGATGCGCAAAGGCAGACAAGGCAAATAAATACATTTTGGTACGCAATCGCATCCGCAGTCTCCCCCATCAACTTCTCCACGTGCTCAATGCCGCCCATCTCGGCGTGAATCTCAGACAGCACTTTCGTGCCCTGCTGCAAGCCAAACACGACGTCCTTTTGAATCTGCGCAAACTCGACGCTGGCCGTCAGCCGCTCCAGCTGCTCCAGCTGCGCATCCGTCTTGGTCAGCAGCGACTCCTGGTACTTCTTGCGCCGTAGCGCCAGCAGCGCCCGCTTCTTGTCGCCCTTGGCCAGCATCTGCTTGGCAATGTCTGTTTCCTTATCCGTGAGGACGGTGATGCGGCGCTGGTACTGGTGTAGCCTGTCGCGCTGGATCTTCATGTCCAGAATCGCCCTAGTTCTCTCTTGNNNGTTGAAACGGTCTGGAGGCAGCGATAACGGCCCGTGACGGCGGACTCGGGGCTCGTACTTGTCCTGGTCGGTGATCTTGCTCTGTTTGCCACCCATTGTGAGAGATGATGTGTTTGCGCTACGGACTCGGCCGCTGTTCTTGATTATTTGCTCGACCGTGAGTCCGCAGACGGGGAATGGAGAGGGAACGCAAGCCCGGACGAGAATCGGCGGACAGGCCCTTGTCGTCATTGTCTCGATGTATCATGTGGCTGGCGCCGAAAGCTTTATCGATAAACAGGGGTTCGGAGACGGAATCTCACTTGGTCAAAATTCGCACAGGCTTTAGGCTAGATCAAGAGCGCCCATGAAAGAGAGTAGAAGCCAAGAAAATGTCTTCAAACGCGTGATGAAATGATAATTAGCATTGGAAAGTCTTTTAATTCTAGTCGATCAGTTTCTTTCGTCCCAAGTAGCGCAATAAGGCTCCTAAATGCCTTTCTTTCAGTGCTCATGTGCCTGTACTTTCCAAAGTACAGGACCTGCACTAAATCGATAGACTCACCATATAAGGCTAGCTCTGATACAAAATCCCATCCCCGCATTGTGCTGGATTTACAGGGCAACTTTTATTTTTTGCGCAAGCCATGAAGCAAAACTCATCTTCTTCAAGAGCGTCTGCGACAGCGCCACAGCCAGCATGGCGCCCAATTTCAAGTCCCGACTGAACCTACGCCAGGGCCTTGATGGAGACGTCTACCAGATTATCAAAAAATTGGAAGAGGCCAACGACGGCAAGCCATTCAAAACCATCACAGCCGCATACGATGCCATCAAACGATCCAATTCGAGCCTTTCCAGGCAGAAGAAGCGTCCCCTCGAAGACTCGATTGATCGGGTATTACAGTTTCGCAAGGAAGAACTCGAGGATTCGGACGACTCGGAGGCAGCTATAGAAGAGGCCGAGTCGAAAAAAGTAGACGACGATCGATTTCTACTCAACCGACAGCTGACAAAACACTGGCAAGTCGACCCTATACCTCTGGGCACCACCGAACAACCTGCGGCCAAGAAACGACGTATCCAGACCGAGGGCGACGAGAGAGACGGCACAGTAAGTGGCCCCGATACAGGTACCGAGGCGGCAATCAATGGCGACGTACCGAAAGAGGCACCAAAGGCCGAAAGACAGGACAAGACGGTACAGAAGAAGTCGCCCAAGTCTACCCGCTTCAAAGTCGAGCAATTGGAAGAGCCGCTACCACTGGGAGGCGTTGGCGAGATACACCGTCACATTCTGCGCCAAACACGGTATCTTCTCAAGTGCCCGGAACTCTACCAAGGAAATGGTTGGAGAAGAGTACCCGGAATGCTCTTGTTCGGTCCTCCAGGAACCGGCAAGAGGTCACTTATCCGCACCGTGGCAGCGAACCTTGAGGTGCCTGTGATAACTCTCAATGGCTGCTTTGAGGACCCTGAACGCGTGGAGAAGAGTCTGGCTGAGGCTTTTGATACGGCCATCGGGCTGGCCCCGAGTATCGTTCTCATCGAGGATCTTGACTGGCACATACCTAACCCAGGAAGCTCTAATCACAATGAGCACGGCCGAAAGATGCTGAACCACTTCGTACGGCAGATGCAAAGACTTCAACAAGAGCAGGCCAACGTTTTGGCAATGGCAACAACATCAAGGCTGACGGATGTCGACCCCGTGGCACTTGAAGCCGGCCTATTCGAAAGGACAATTCAGATGAGGGTACCAGACTTGGATGCCCGGCATGATATTCTGAAGGTGGTGACGCGGGAGAAAATACTATCCGACAGCCTAGACCTTGGAGAGGTAGCAAAGATGACGCACGGCTTCGTCGGCGCAGACATTATTATTGTCACAACATTGGCGGAACAAGCGGCACAGGAGCGAATTCTCAATACAGAGGACCCCGATGGGCGGCAGCTGGAAATTCTTACTCGACCTCCCCGCAGAGACCAGATGGATGTATCAGACATCTCATTAGATCTACGACAGCCCGCATTTACAACGATACCCACAGAGCCGTTGACACTCGATGACTTCCGACTTGCCATCAAGGGCTTCACGCCCTCACTTCGGAGAGAAGGCTTTACGGTGATTCCAAGCGTAACATGGGATCAGGTTGGCGCTCTGGAACAAGTTCGCGAACAGCTACACATGTCCATCATTGGACCCATCAAAAACCCAGAGCTCTACCAGGAATTTGGTCTCAGACGTCCTGCCGGCGCGCTCCTTTGGGGACCCCCGGATGTGGTAAAACTCTCGTCGCCCAAGCCGTTGCCAACGAGGCACAGGCTTCGTTCATCCTCATCAACGGCCCCGAGCTGCTAAACAAGTACGTCGGTGAGTCCGAACGGGCTGTCCGTGAGCTCTTCCAGCGAGCCCGCTCATCCACGCCCTGCATCCTCTTCTTCGACGAAATCGACTCGCTCGTGCCCCGACGAGACAACGCCTCTACAGATGCCGGCGTCAGAGTTGTAAACGCCCTGCTCACGGAGCTCGATGGTGCTCAAGATCGCTCAGGCATCTACGTCATGGGCACGACCAACAGACCAGACATGATCGACGCAGCGATGCTCCGCCCGGGACGCCTCAGCGTGCGACTCTTCGTCGATCTCCCCACCCCCGAGGAGCGCGTCGACATTCTTCGGGCCATTTACAAGACGGCCCACGCCAACGCCTCCGAGGCCGAGCTCGCGAGACTGCCGGCCGTCGCCCTGGACCCCCGGTGCAAGGACTTTAGCGGCGCGGATCTCGGCGGATTGCACATCAAGGCGGCCGAGGCCGCGCTGAGGAAGTTTATGCTGGGCAAGAAGACGGTGCGGGAGATTGACCAGGACGACTGGGAGCATGCGCTGGAGAATACGCGGTGTAGCGTGCTGAACCCAGACTCGTACAGGAAGCTGGATAGGAAGCTGGGAAAGGGGGAGTAAGGGGGAAACATGTTTAGATAACGGCGATGTAGATATACCAGGCGCATGCATATAGATGTGGTGTTGATTTTATGTACACAAGTACGAAGCGGTGGTGTTTTACCACATATTCCCGGTAAATAGCACATGCATCGTCCGATCAATGCAGCGAGACCCTGTCGGGCATTACCACAACAGGAGGGTAGCAAATGTAACACATGGCACAAGGCTATTCGGGATCCCGTCAGCCAATACCGAGCCCCGTCCAACCCTGTCTTGTCCATCAAAAATGCTCACCCAAGTAAAAAATACCCCCACTACACACACTGAAGAGAAAATTCAACATCTCACACACCGTCATGAATGGAGCAAAGAAAAAGAACAAGCAGCGTCCAGTCGCTGAAAAAGCGGAGTTGGATATTAATGGTACAAGCACAGTGATGGTGCTTCGACTATTCTAACTTTATCTATAGTAGTACAATCGCCGCACCCCGTCTATTGATATCTCTGTCATTACAATTCTTTTTCTTCATTCATCGCTTAAGCGGTAGACTCCTTGAGGTAGCTGGACTCGGGTGTTAGCAACAACTGGTTTCAACAGATCTTGGGGGAATTAGCAGGGAAAACGTACGCAATGAGGTCGTTGCGATCCTTGTCCTTCTTCAGGCCACCAAAGGCCATCTTGGTGCCGGGAATGTACTTCTTGGGGTTCTCAAGGTAGGCGAAGAGGGTCTTTTCGTCCCAGGTGACGCCGGCCTGCTTGTTGGCGTCGGTGTAGGCGTAGCCGTCGACGGAGCCGGTCTTGCGGCCAAAGAGGCCGTGCAGGGCAGGGCCGATCTTGTTGCCGCCGTTGGCCTCGACGGTGTGGCACTGAGCGCAACGGGTCTTGAAGAGGTTGGCACCCTTCTTAGTATCACCTGAAGAAGAAAAAAATGTCTTAGCAACCGGGTTTTCGTTGAATCGAGAAATAGTTGGTTGTCGAGGACGTGAGAAAGAGTCAATCGGGCGTGGCACTGAGTCGACAACTTCAGGACCGAGGTGTGTTTGGTGCGTGCACTGGGCGTCATCGTAAGGCACATGTGAGCCGCCTTTGAAAATGACGCACTGCGCCAGGCAGCCTCAACACTCTCGCCGGCGACATGAACACACAAAAAAGTAATCTTTGAGTGCATCGTTCACCAAAAAGTCCAAAACACCAAGCGTCCAAGTCGTCGACCGTCGTGGCCCGCCTCAATGGCACTCCCCACGTCTTGTTCGGAAACGTCTCGGCAACCGGATTCTGCGAGCGAAACAAACTTACCGCCAGCCATTTTGAAGTATGGGGTATTAAAGAGTTGTTAGGTAGAAATGAAAGATGTGAGAGTCGTAAAGGTCCAAAGAGAAACCTGAACTAGTTAACTACTTTAGAGATCAAAAACTTTCAGAGGTTGAAAAATAGGGTATGAGAGAAGTATAGGAGAAGGAAAAGAAAGGAACAGGAGGAAACCAGAAATTTCAAGGAAAAAGTTTATGACACCATGGTGCTGCAGAACCGGCGGTGATCAGCCACAAGTGTGGCTGGTGCGCAGCCAATCACACGTCCGCAATTACACAGTCACGCTCACTCGTCGGGCGATTTACCCGGGTAAAGTCGGGCGGCCAAAGCGGCGTCGAAGGGAAGGCGCCACAGCATGTGGGCTTCTCTTTGTACTATCCTTGTTCCCTGCCAGATTTTTTTCCCTCTCTTTTCCGGATCCACCGGATTTTCCTTCTTTCCGTAGCTTCCTTGTCATCATTCTCAGCTTCACTTCTCGGCCGGGGAAACATCGGCAAAGGAAGAGGCTCTCGAGTCTCTACCGCCAGCCTTTTCCTGGGGGTCCCCATTTTTTCAACATCCGCTAGTTTTTTTGGTGGGATGGGCAGAGCTTCATAGCAACGCCAGTGAAAAAAAGAGAACCACCAAGGCATTCGACAGGCGGGTGGTTCATCTTTTCTTTTCTTTTTCTTTGTTTCTTGACCAGATCTCATCACTACAACACATCTTACTCATCTCCTGCATCGTCAGCCAACTCGCAATGGTGACGAGAGCAGTCATCCCGCGCTTCCTGCTGCCGCTGCAGGGGCCGCTCTGGCGAGGCATCCAGATCCCCCTCTCGCAGAACATCCACGTCCGCTTCATCTCGACCGAGAAGCCCATCGTGCTGGAGAAGCCGGCCAAGTTCAACCCGCCGTCGCACGGGTCCAGGCTCAAGCGCAATTCGGTACCCAAGCACTACGGCCCTGCCCTGACCGAGGATGAGATTGCGGCCCAAAACAAGAGGAACTACCCGGGCATGATGGCACCCGAGGGAACGTGGACGCACTGGTTCTGGCACAGCAGACTGCTGCATACTTTCATCACCATGGTACGGGCTGAGCAATGGATATGGTCTTTTTTTGCTACAGGTAGTTTTATGCGGTGTNNNGCTGACATTTTCTTAATGTGTGGCGCACTTCTGGCCATGGGCGTGTACACCTTCTTCATGAACTACGCCTACAACTCTCCCTTCAAGGACCTCGTGCCGCCGATATCTGACCTGTGGCACCAGCCCACTTACTTCTTCGCCCAATGGAAAAACGTCATCCTCATGCACGAGAAAGACAAGGCTCTCAAGGCCACCGAGCACCGGACCCGACACCTCGACGACGTTGCGAAGCGCAGGTACTTTATGAAGATGCACGGCATCGAGGCCAAGGACCCAGTGCAGATGGTGTTTGGAAAGGACGAGCAAAAGTCGGAGGAGCAGCTCGAGGCTGCCGCCATGGGACGCGAGCTGCCGCCCCAGCCCGAGGCTGCTGAGGCCCCCGCTGAGCAGAAGAAGAAGTGGCTGGGCATCTTTTGAGAGGACATCATGATACGAATTCATTATATGTGCATTGATTGGCAGGGCCCATATGAGATGCCCTTTTCTATTGTAACACTAGGATGTAAAACCCCGCACATTAGGCATTAGGCAAATTCCCCCAATGTCAGTGAGACCGAACATGATGTAGATGTACCAGTATATAGCAAAAAGCAACAAAAGAATCAACGCAATCCAGAATATGACAACATGTTTTTACGCCAGGTCTACTCCTTCCAGCCCATCCAAGACTTCGTCTGCAACACCCCCCTTTTCTAAGACAGCCTGCATAATGCTATCCAAGACGGCAAACCTAGTGCCTCCCAACGGTGCTTTCCAGACGCCCTCTTGGGGATGCTCCTCCGCTCTCTGCTGTTGCTTTTGCTGCGTCGTATCAGAAGTTCCACTCGCCGCCAGATTAGCCGTGCTGGGCACCCCAGGCGGCGTCAGCCTCGAGGGAGGATCAATCGTCCGCATCGACACCAGCCTCAGCTCGCGCCCAGAATCCACCTCCATGCTACCTTTCTCACGCTGCGTCCTAACCTCGCACAGCGACACGGCCAGCGCAGAGTCAGCGACCGCGAGCTCCTCCTTGGAAGGGTCGAACAGGATGCTGTCGCCCACAGCAACGACCAGCAGCGTAATGGACGGCCGTGAGCCCGTGGTAGCGCCTTCGCGGGGGTATAGGAACGGGGCGGCTTCCCAGTCGTCGTCGAACATGGGGTCTTCGTCACCTTCTGATTTGAGGCGCGGGAGTCTTGTGGCGAGGAGGGCGAGGTGTGTTGTGAGGGAGAGGAGTGGTAGGGGATATGAAAGCGGTGGTGATATCAAAAGGATCTTGGCCCAAGT
>JARWZN010000001.1:4526660-4564273 GCA_030015385.1 Trichoderma sp. BMH-0061
GTACTCCCAATATGATATAAACCCAACCCAAGACAACACTAAAATCACATAGAAAAAGAAGGGGGGAGGAGGGAAATTCCATATACTCACGTCAAGATATAGCCTCCAGTGAAACCGTCTGTTAATCCACAACTTCTTCGCAAACTCCCCATCCGCAAGCAAAGCCTCCCTCAACAACTCCGCCAAAAACACCGTCCCCGCATCGTCATCCCTCAAGCCCGGAATCTCCACCGTCATCTCGAGCCACTCCCCCTCNGCCGCGCTCCTGTCTGCCTCCGCATCGCCGCCGCCCACGCCGCTCGCGCTCTTGACGTACTCCTGGTAGTGCTCGCCGCCCAGCGGGTCGACCGTCTTCTCAATCTCCGCTTTCACGCCGACAATGGCCTCCGTGCCGTCTGATAGGCAGACGCGCGCGCTGCCGTTTGTGCCGGGCAGGATGCCAGTCTCTGCTGTTAGGGGCCGGAATTGCTTGGATGTTCTGCCGTCGGGGCGGATGGGCGGGCTGAGGGAGAGGGAACTGTGGAGATACGCGAGCTCGGCGGGGGATAATAATGTTTGTTGAGCCATTGTCACCGTGTTTCCATGTGTTTGTGAAGCCGAGACAGGGTATTACGGCGCAATTGCTCCAAGGGGGCGTGGAATGGCGGCCTGGTGATGTTTGTTGCTGAAAGGTTTTTGAACTTGACAAAAAGTTGTATCGGCTCACCTAGGTGAACGATAAGATAAGATACGATGCGGGGTGGGGCAGCTGCTTGGAGCTCTCCCAAGCTCAACCAGCTTAACCTAGAGAACTAGACAATTCAAAAAGATTTATATAGAGCACATAAGCATGTATAATGCCTGGAATTCAAAATGGCTTTAACAATTCAAAATTCGAGATGAAGTCTATCTACAGCAATTCGCTAGTGACGTACACGCTGGCGCAACAAGAGCCATTGTATCCTAACTACCTAGTAATCCTACATATATACAGTAACCAACGGCAGGGCAAAGGGGAGTTCAATTTAATACCGTAATGCAGTCAGCTAGACTTGCCGGCGCACTAGATCCAGGCATATGTCACCCATCAAATCAGGTCCTAATGCTGCAATCAGCTGTGCAATACTGTGCCTGATGCCCGACGGCTGTCTGATATTGCTGTGTCTCCAGCCAACTAGATCCGATGTCTCAAACAACGGGCCTGTAGGAAAGATTCTGAGAATAATGTGATCCAGGTCTAAACTTTCCATGGCGGCGACAGAAGGGATGCCTGGCATCTTAGATCGGAACAATGAGTCGTACACTTCGTCAACCTCCTCGTCAATGTCTTCATCCGAGTTGGCATCCTCCGGGCTCTGTGGGCTCTCATCCAAAGACATGGACGCCTCAGGAGCTCCACCAGAGGGTATGCCTGTGGAGGCTGCAGAGCGCATCTCAGATGCATTAGTAGCATTTTCTCCCAAGACTGTGGAGAAACTTGTATAAGTGTCCCTGCCAAGAATATCCAAAACGGTCTTATCAAGAGGCCTCCAGTCCAAGGTATCCGGATCGAGAATATACTGAGGGCCGTAGTCGATTTTGTATTTCATTTTGGGGCAGCTGTGGATGTAGAATCCAGGATACCACCATCGGTAGCCCTCTTCAACGGCGAGAGCTATTTCATAAAGGGCACCTAGTTTTCCAGGAGCAAATGTATGAACGCTTTCATGGTAAAGGAAGTAAACAGAGCTGACGCTTTGCGGCAGCAGGTCAAGTACACCAACAGCCACTAGGACGCCGTCCAGGCGGTAGCATTGGTGGTAGGAACCTAAGCGGCGCTTTCGTCCATCAGGCCCAACCATGACCTGACGTTGCAATGGTGAATTGCAGAGAAAGCGTTCAAACGAGTGCCTCGTCCTTTCACCCGGTTCATCCCCATGGACAACTCTCTGATAATTATCATAGACGAGGTACTTTTCTTCAGTGAAAGTGTCTTCTTCAAGGGTAACCTCCCACTTGTGTGCTGGCTCGGGCGGTGTCTTGACCCGATTTAGTTCAGCCTCATGAATACGCTCTGTTAGGCAAAACTCATTGTCACGCTTTTTAGTCTCTTCGCGTGATCTTGGATATAGACGAGCAGCTTGCTTAACGTAAGCTTCGCCGAGAACATGTTTGTTGAAGCGATTAATGGTTTGGCGCTGGCCCCTTGTAGGGTAAAATTGGTCCGAATCCAGACGTATAGTATAGTGAGGACAACAGGACGCTCGCTGATTGGGGCGATATAGGAGCTTTCCTGATCGTCTCCAACAACGATCTAGCAATGTGAGATAAAACTGAGGGCTAAGAGACGTAGCACTCGCATAATATGAAAAGCCTAAACGCTCAAGGAAAGGGGTTAGCTTGTGATTTAGAAAAATGGAATCCATCTTCGCTCTCTGAAAGCAGTACAACAACTACGGCAAGTCTAGGGAGAGTAGGGTTTGGATTCCTCATCTCTGGTGATATGCCTTGAAATACATGAACAAGAATAATGATGGCACTAACTCTGTCCTCGAGTGCCACAGTAACCGCATTTTGAGGAGTTTGAATATCCTTTACAATTTGTTAGCGTGATTTGAAAATAGTACATCAGCCATGAAATCGAGAGCAATCACGTATGAAGGGGTATTTGTATAAATTGACAAATATCTACTACATGTGAATCTTGGTTACATGACATCAAAGCCGGGAGACAAATGGATGCTGGTGATATTGTTTCGAAGGATGAAAAAAGGTGCTATTTGGGGGTGGCCACAAAACAGCTTGCCTCTCTGGACACAGCATCGTAGCGGCTTACACGCATTGATGAACTGGCAACCAGTAAAGAGAGGATTGGAAAGTAGTGTTGCAACGAGCAATATCGAGAGGTTGCAAAGTGGGGGTTGGGTATGAGACAGGATGGGGGAGCCATTACGCAAATGAGAGGCGAAAAACTCGGGGTGGCAGCCACTAGGCCGCTCGAAAAGCCGTTGGAGTAGCACGAATCCCACGCTTTCTTGACATGGAAATGCGTGATAAGAGTGTGCCCGTGTTGTGTTGTGGGATGAGACAAAAAGGCTGGACAGGGGTTGGCATTAAGGCAGAGACTTTGCCAAAAGGGATTGAAATGCCCCGAGCCAACGACAAGCATTGAACGCCGCACGTGTCATGTAAAAAAAGGCAGAGGAACAAAAACGACTGTGATTTTATTGACTCACCGATCGGGGATATAAGTTCGCTCGTAGAGGCGTCTTCAGGGGTCTGCCCACCGTCTAAGTCCATGGCTGGTCTGGCACCTCGAGTTTTCCTGAACAGGCAAGTTGGTGCGTGAGGCGTCAAGTTGGAGTGAATGCGAGCGTTTCCATATAGATGGAGATAGATGGCCCAAAGGTAAGGTACAGTAAGGCGGACGGGTA
The DNA here is from genome assembly GCA_030015385.1 of Trichoderma sp. BMH-0061. Classification (NCBI taxonomy): domain Eukaryota; kingdom Fungi; phylum Ascomycota; class Sordariomycetes; order Hypocreales; family Hypocreaceae; genus Trichoderma; species Trichoderma sp. BMH-0061. Next base: position 4,530,053 of record JARWZN010000001.1, read on the forward strand.
TAGCGTAGGAAGGGAGTTCGAAGCGGCAAAAAGTCCAAGCGGAACAAGCAGAACTTCCGCCCCAGGCACTTCAGCTGGGTGAGAGACGACGGGACAAATTTAACTTGTGGGGTGGCATGTATGTGATCTAGCCGCCGTCATGATGCCGATATAGTAGAAGTAGGTAGGCTTATGGCGGAGCTGGGCGTGGTGCTGGCCACGGGCGAGGATGCAGGTGCTTGGTTGGACGGGGACAGGGCAGGGCCGCTATCTTTGCTGCCGACGGCAGGAATTCATGTTAACGGAGATGGAGAGAAAGAAAGATGATTCAAGCATCGCAAGCGCGCCTCGGCGGAGTAAGAAAAGAGGTTCTCATGGGTTGATGAGGTCAAGCTCGAATCGCCATGGCGGGGCAAAAGGGGGAGCAAGTGAGGGGTTGAGTTGATTGTGTTAGTGGCTGCCAGGGTGACGGGATGCGTTGACAGCGCCAGATTCAGCGGTCCGTCCAGTCGCTAAACTCACTAAGTACGAAGGCCACAGGTGCGTATCTAAGGTACATGCATCAACCCATATCCATGGACCTCAACGTTGCTTCAACTATGCGGCTTGGGTGCTCAAAGCGGCCACAGGCATCCCGGGCTTGATGCTACCAAGTCCCCAAAAGGCCTCCGGAGCTCCTTATCGGCGTACTGTAATGGGCTCAACCGCCTGTATGTACTAACGTGCGGAGCATACTACAAGGTCATGTATGTACGTGTAGGCATGATTTCTCAAGGCGGTACTAGCTGGCAGCTTGGACCCTGGAAGATACAGGTAACATGTGGATGGATGGAGACAATGACAGCTCATCGGCCTGGTTTAGCAACGCGCCAGAGGATCAAACCGTCCCTTGAGGTCTTTTACGGTACGGTACTGTCACGATTCCGAAATGTTCCAGTTGCCGGATTACCCATAGACTTTGCTTCTAGGGTTCGGGTCCTGCGGCTGATGCTAGGCGGTAAATCTCGCGTACGTCTCCATGATGTCGTCCGTATACTAAAATGTCTATGCCTGTATAGGACCTATTGGAGGTAGTCGTTGAGTCACCACTGTTTCTCAATGGGATCATCCTGTACTACTAAGCACTTAATCGACTCTTCCGATATGACGTTTAGCATGCTGATAGTAGAAAGGATACGCCCGCATTGATGCCTTGTGATACTACTCGTACTATATCATAACACCTTGGTAATACGTATATCCCAGTAGTAGCCGTGGGTGCCAGGTTGAAGCCAGGAACTCTACATGCACGCAAACTCCCCGAAACCCTCCCTTGCCCGAGAGACCAAGCAGCGTGGCGACGCTGCAGCATCTCGTTGGACCTGGCGAGGCCGTTGGGATGCATCTTCTGGCTGCAAGGGGGAGCGAGGCAACGGCTTTTGCTCACCGTATTTCCCACCTGTATATACTTGGTATGCTGTTTGGACATGCCGAGTATGCATACAGCTTTGCCGGGTAATATCAGCCAGCAGAAGCCTCATGCGACCATTTCTCGATGCGGGCTAATGAGGCGAGGGCTATCTATAATTAATGATTGGACAGACGGGCGCCCTGACTAAACGATATATGCTGCAAGTACCTAACGGAAATGCTGCTACTAACCACGATGGCACCTCGTCCATGCATATGCTATGTAGGTCGGTGTTCATACAGACAGATAGATGGTGTACGGAGGGTCCAGGACATTGATCAATCCCATCTCAGCTCTCAGTTAGTGAAAGCTTATCCGGCAGCAAGTCGACCATCACCTGAGCGTAAAACCTCGCCAATCTCACCTCTGCTCCGTCTGCCTCGGCGCTCATGTGTCTTGACTCAACTAACCATACCTTCAAAGGCTCAATATGCATTACACGGGCCTATGTGTCACCTTGCCAGCTGAGTGGTGCTTTTCTGCCTCCTCGCTGGCAGGGCTACCGTATATAGCTCTCCGTACTACTGCCAGTAGTCTTCCGGCCATTGCTCGTCGTCTGCCCATGCGCTTCGTACATTGTTGTTATATGGAGCATTTGGCCCGCCGCTCATTGGACGACGCTTCGGGTGCACGTCGCCTGCATGTAAGGACAGGGGTGCTTGGCGGTGCTATTTTATTTTATTTTGGGGATTTTCCAGGCCTTGCCAACCTTTTTCCTCGTTCCTCTCCAGGGCGAACTGCGGCTTCATGGGATGAAACCCCCAAACTCTCCCACTGGACCTGGTCCCTATTCCGGCCTCGGGCCCGTGCCATGTCTCTTCCATCAAATCTCATCCCGCGTGTGCTATTACTGTAGGCGTACGAGGTACCTGCTACTCGTACATACACCACTGATGAACGCACGCGTACACGTACCTCTCGTACCTGCACATACGGACGGGATGACACACGAAGGGCTGTCTGTCTGTCTGTCCCTCTATCTTGCCTGTTTATTGTTGGTGGTTGCCGTGTTGTATAGCAGAGCACAGCAGAGCACAGCTGAGCAGAGCAAAGCACATCAACATCCCACAATCTGCCTTGCTGCCTCCTCCTCCTTGCCGCACTACATCACATCACATCACGGCGCATGGAACCGCCTCGCCTCGCCTTCGCCTCCATCATGACAGCTTCGTTCCTCGTCGTTAAAAAGTCCTTTCTTTACCTCCCTTGCTCACAGTCGTCCCGGCGCCACCGGCCCTGACGCACGACATGACTGGGCAGGCAGGCCTTGTCGAGCTCCATCCCGCTCATGACACTAACATAGATGGCACCTTAGTTTGACTATAAAGCTAACGCGGATCCTCCTCGGCCGGGACCCTCCCATCTATTGTCATGGCACGAGACACGCAACAGACAGCCTAGAAGCCGTGGTTTCTGGCTGGACGAGTAACTCGTACTGTTACCCCCATCGTTACTGTACCGCTTGCGAGTCCCTCCTTGTCCTTGTCCTTGTCCGTTGTTATATAACAAGTACGAGTACAAGCTTCCGGAGAGTTTCTTGACTCCTTTTTTTCCCGCTCACCAATCTCTACTCACTCGTTGACTCACTCCCTTTATTGCCCTGCTCCGGCGCCACACTATCAAACCCATTCTCCAGACCGCAATCCCCGTGCCGTCTCGCCGTACCGCGTACGCAGAACGCACGTGTGCCTCCCCGTCGCCTGAGCCTAGTTCATGCGGCCGTGGCCGGCTTTGCTGCCCCTGATACCGCCGCAGATTGCGCTGACGGAGTTTACACCCGGCCAGCACGGCTGAAGCTTGCGCGCGTGCGTCGCCAAACCAAGCATTTGGTACATACGATATTGGCATCCAGCTGTTGGAGCTTTGTGTGGCCCCCAACTTACAAGTAACCTCAACCGCCACCACCACCTTGATCTATGCTTTGTACAGTACAGTAGCAGTACTATCCAGGCCATCAAGTACTTTACATACTCGTACAGTACCACTGCCAGGACCAAAGCCAGAACCACAATCTTGTCCGTCTGGGGCAATTAATAAACGGCACGGGCTCCAGTGCTCACTCGTACCAGAACAGGCAGCGTGCGCGACAAACTTTGGCCCCATCTCCGCGTTTGAGCCAACCCAACCTTGCAAGCCCTTGGTTCCACTACCAGCGCCAGGTACCAGCTCAGGCTTGCACAGTCCAAATCAATCACACCGCACCAAGCCCGCGCTTACAGTACCAGTACCGGTACCAGTACCAGTAGTTCCGCCTTGGGACGAATAAACCAGTCCAGTCCAGTGCTAAATCCATAAAGTCAGGTCAGGTATTCCAATATTGGCCACTTTGCTGTCCAGTACCAACTGAAAGTCCCTCCCCCAAAGTCCAAGGCACCATCCAGGGCTGGCGGTTCCCCGAGTCGGCGCCGAGTTACTTATACATCGCTTTCGGACCCCGTCTAGAACGCCATCTTGCCGCAGAAAAAAATACACCTAGACCTGCATTCGTTCCCTCCCCCGGTCTCCGTCATTATCTCAACGGGGACGACACAACAAAGACCCTTTTCACCTTTTTACCTTTTTTTACCTTTTACCTTTATCTCATTTTTCTGCTCTCTTAAATCGACGATGATGCAGCACATGTCACTGTGACTTTTCGCCCTGCCTCTCCGCCTTACGACGCTCTCGACCGCCGGCGAAGCCCCCGTTTCCGGCACCTCTTTTTTTTTCTTCCTTCCTCGGCCAATTCTATTCCGTACCTAGAATCCAGTGGCCAATCATCACCAGATCCTGCTTAACCTCAACACGCGCACACAAAACTTCACAGAGCACGTTGGCAAAGGCAGCTTCCAAAATGTCGGGTTCGGCTTCCAGCGCCGAGGGATCCAACAATCGGTCAATGCAGTCGCGGACCGGGCGGAGCAAACAACGTAAGTCCTCTCTCGAGTGAAGATTGATTGCACCTTGTTTCACACAACTACCTTGCCTACCTTTCCCTCTCGGAAACCCCAATCTCGCACCCTCTGCCCCCGTTTCATTTCTCTCTAAAACCATTACATTCCCCTTCTGTTTCCCCCGTTGTCCTGTGGCGCCTCTCTGCCGTCCTTGCATTGTCAGCCGCCTCGTTTGTCTGCTTTTGCTTCGCTCCGCCGACGCCAAAGCCCGGGATCCCACTGACCCATCTCCCTCCTGCAGGGTACAACTCACAAGGAGAACGACTTGTCGCCGGCATCGTGCCGCTCAGCGCAGACCGCAACCACGTCATCCTGATCCAGTCTACCCGGCGGAAGGGCTGGGTCCTGCCCAAAGGAGGATGGGAGTCGGATGAATCATGTCAGGAGTCTGCGGTGCGGGAGGCATGGGAGGAGGCTGGCATTACGGTCAACATTGACTATGACTTGGGCAACTTTGAGGAGAAGCGGCCGCCCAAGACGTCCAAGGACCGCTCTCGCTATTACTTTTATCAGGGCACCGTCCTGGATCAGTTGGACGATTGGCCGGAAAAGGACAAGCGAGAGCGCGAGTGGTTCACCTACACCAAGGCAATTGAGGTTCTCGTCAACAGACCTGAGCTCCAAGAAGCCTTGAATCGCTCTTCGATGAACAGGACATGAGCAAGCTGGCCTTGGGGCTTGCGCTTTCGGCTGTCCTCGTTCTCTACAAAACCATCCCCACCCTTTTCCTTTCTCCTTGTACACTTTATTAATTATCCCCTCACAATCTCCGGGGAACGCCATAGAATGGCAAGTGCTTTGAGGTCGTGGAAGCAACTTGCACACAGCGGATAGCTTGGATGCAACCGTGAACAACGGCAGAACAGCCAGAGAGCAAGAGCAAGAGTCGGAGAGAGAGGAAGATAGAAGATGCTTGCTTTCTGGTTGACGGATCACAGCGGTTCATTTGGTCACCGCGGCTACTCTACAACATTTCCTCAACACACACTCACACTCACACTCACACTCACACTCACACAAAAGCCGCTAACCATCCAGGGGTGCGATGAGTTTTTGAATTCGGCTCAGGCGTTGTCGGCAGGTCTTTTTTTATTTTATTATAGAAGCTACCACGCAGAAAGAAAATCTTAAGACGGGGCGGGGAATATCCGGTGTATTACAAGGCTCAATGCTCTTGAAATAGGATACACAAAATTAATTGTTTACACAACGACGGCGGAGAGGCGGCATGTCGCGCGTTCCGGATGTCTGGATGATAGAGAGCATAGAAGAAAATCGATGCCATAGACATGACGAGGGAGCTGTCGTGTGCGCTGGAGCTAAGTACCTGCCTTAGCTCTGGGCCCCAGACACCCCTCACTTTTGACAAGTACATGTACAGTTACAGTACCTGACCTGATGACTCAACCGTCATTTGTCGCGCCGAGATCAGCGTAGCTTTGATTGGAGATCGCGTGCTGCTGCAAAATGAGCTGCCAATCTCGATGCTTGAGCCGGCGACGGGGTTTATGCAAGCGGCTACCTCTGCAGGCGTTTAACATTTTACACAGGCTTCAACGTAAGGCGAACACCCTCAAAAACCTTCGTAGCATCTAACATATGTACTATATGTACCAGCCCTGGGATCTACATGAGCTGATACGGGTAGGTAACTCTTAGTAATATCGTTGACGGCTTACAAGCTGTTAGCTGCTTGAACCAAGGCTCTTGAAGTACAATACTGTGCCGGTACATCTAGATGAGGGCATCTACCACCTAGTAAACAGCGCATCCGACCTCTGATAAAACCAAATGCCACGTATCAAGTTGGATTGTACCTTGCGTCATCTTTGAATCCAATTAATTCGATGCTTCAATGCCCGCCTTAAGGGTACAGGTGCGGGTGCATATTACATCCAACTACCTGGTATCTCAAAAAACCTAATTCGTTCCTCTGACGTAGGCAGGCCAGACCTCAAAGAAAACGGCGTTGACACGTGATGTGAGCTTATCGATAAGCCGACAGCGCATCGCTCAACCACAGCGGGTACAGCGATGGCCGGCCAACCTCACTTGGACTGCCAATGTGCTGTTCTCCAGATTACAGCCTCGTCGCTTCCCAAGAACCTCCTGCGGCCATGTTGATATAGAACAAAAAGAAGCGCCGAAACACCACAGCCCATGGAACCCTGAGCCGGAACACGAAACCAGATTTACACAAACACCTTTTTTGTTTCTCGCCCGCCTCATGCTATCATGATGGAAAATCTAGCCATTTCTGACGCCCCTCCTCCTGGGGCTCCGGCCTCTCAACCTTTTGCCCAGCTGCCGCCGCAGATGTTTACGACTGCTGCGCAGCTGTTGGACCTCACCGATAGTATGACTCCCATGGAACAATGTCGGATCGGAGGACGGGAGACGTGAAGATTGGGGGTTTGCTTCCATACTAACGGGCGGATGTAGAAAAACTCATGGTGGTTCTGCGTGATGGGAGAAAGCTGATTGGAGTATTACGAAGCTGGGACCAGTTCGGTGTGTAGTCCCCCCAAAAAACCAAGAGCTGCGAAAACATAGTTGTGCGAAACACAAGAAGAAAAAGACTCGGTCATCTAATGCTTTTATGATGCAAAAACAGCCAACATTGTTCTCCAATCGACGACAGAGAGGATATTCGCTCCCAGACCCGATAACCCTGGATCAGAGTATCCGTACGGCTACTTTGCCGATATAACGCACGGCATCTTCCTCGTGCGAGGCGAGAATGTATTGCTGCTGGGGGAGATTGACCTAGACAAGGACGACGATGCGCCGCCGGGATATGAGCTTGCGGAGGTGGATGTGGTGAAGAAGCTCGCTGAGGCGAAGAAGGCGGCGGATAAAGCCAAGGAGAAGGCGCGCTTGAAAAAGCTCGTTAGGATTGGTTTTGAGGGGGAGAATTTGGGAGACATTTTCTTTTAAAGACGGAGCATGGTGTCCGCATTGTTCTAGAGAAGGGGAACAAACGAGGAGAGGGGTTGAGAAGCCGACAGCAGGGAATTCTTTTTTGTTTTCCATTTTTTTTATTTGTTTTTTATGCGCTGCGGCAGAAGGCGGTTCGGCGGCAGAATATTGTGAAATGCCCCCGGACCGGAGAGTTGACTGGTGCAAAAGAGGTAGTTTTATGCTACACGCCTTGAATGACTAGAGACGTCTATTCCGCGTAACTGCTGACTTTCTTGATATTGACATGATACGGCTTGCTTTGAAGAATGTTGCTTCATATAAAAACTTGTATGCTATTGCTGAGTAGGTTATGAGATGCTAATTACTAACGTAGTAGAGAGTCTTGCTAGGATATACAGAGTTATACAAATGCCTTCTAAACGGGCAGCTATCGTTACAACATGCACCTTACCTCGGGATCGACCAGGTAGGTGAAGAGACCAAAATCAAGATAATGCCATCAACGCCAACGCACCCCTCGTCTTTTCCCACTTTCTGATTCTCAAAACACACGCTCTCCCACCAACCATTTCAAAAATCACAACGTTCGTTTTCTCTCAAACATGGGTATCGGGTTATCGTCCGGACCCTGAAGCCCGCCTAGCAGCCAATCAGTCAGGCCCACGAACTTGGCTCCCATGCCCTTCTCCCAATCGCCACCCTCCTGAGCCTGCTCAATAGTATGCGTAAGGATCCTGCCCTCTGAATCAAAATCGAAGATGAAGAGCCCCGTAAAGGCCTCTTTAGGATCGACGCCACGAGCCAGGCGCAACGAGGGCAGCGAGATACCCGTGCCTTTCTGCTTGTCCTCCTTTTCCTTGACCTTGCGCTTCTCGCACCAGCGCACGACGAGCTGCTCCTGGATGGCGCCGGCGCGGCGGGGCAAGAAGGTCAGGGGCTCCGAGGTCATGCGCTCGGCGAGGATCTCGAGCTTGACGTTGCCGATGATGGGGACGCGGTTCCAGGCGATGGGGGAGGTCCAGAGGGCGGCGTTGTAGGCGACTCGGCCGGAGACGACGGGGAGGTGGGGGTGCGTTGAGGGGAAGAGCTGGAGCGAGATGTTGGGGGCGAGGATGTCTTGCGGGAGGGGAGATTGGAGGAGCGTCGGGAGGCGTTCTTGGAGGATTCGTAGAGCTGGGAGGGTTCAGCGTGTAAGTAAGCTTTCATTTCCTTCAAAACCCTTTACTTTAAACGCCTATTGTCCTCTCTCTCTTCTCTCCTTTCTAGGTGGGTATATAATTCTTGAAAGCTTCTACTTACTTTTGCCGAGCTTTGCTTTGTTTGGATCCGGCGGCTGGTCTCCCCGGCCTCCCACCCACACAGCTCCAGAGCTCTCAAAGTACGTCTGGGGCAAGCTGTCTCGCCGCGCAGATACCGGTCTCTTCAGCAATAAAGCATCAGGAGGCGGCCGTTCCAAAACGCTCTCCGGCGGCGGCCGCGCCGCAATCTGTGCTGGGGCATTGGCTGGGCTGAAGCTGGTGATGCCGCGAACTGAAGAAGAAGCGCCGGGCCAAGATCGGAATGATGAGCGGCCGGCTGGGCTCGTCAGAGTGTTGCGCAGGGGCGCGGCCATTGATTGCGGTGGGCGCTCCTGGGGAGGAGCCGCATGGGATTGGGAGGGGCGTGTGAGGAGTGTTCTGTTTCGTAGGGTTTGCTGTTAATTCAAGTTTGTATCAGAGATTTTTTTTTACAAGTTTGATGTGAAAATGTCACACGGCATTGGACGGAGAGTGCCGGGATAACAATCCGTCATTTTTTCTCGCCTTGCTTCCGTAGCGCCTCCTCTTACAAGGCTACAGTGGGCTGCTTTAGGGAGCATCGTTGCGGGGCCGTTCCGCTATTCCGGGTCACGGAGACGAAGAGAGGCTGGGCTGGAATGGAACGCTTCCAAAAGAATAAAGAGGAAATGATACTCTCTTGATAGATAACGATGCACACATGACGCGGGTGGATTCGGGATTGGTCGACTGATTCTAGCAGCTGGAATCGGAATCACGACACCTGTGATGGCATTTTTCTCTCACTGCATGTTTTGATCGAGAGGCAGACTGGGCGGCATGGCTGAATCTCAGGTGATCAAAGCCTGGCGAGAAGAAGCTCGAATCACATGCGCGCCTGGCCTAACGTGCACTGTATTTTGTGCCGCAGCACGAGGTAGCCTGGAATTGGCAATGCAGTGCAGAGTCGTACCAGGACTTACACGGCAGCGATGAAGAGGGGATACAATGGAGTGGAAAAGAGAGAGAGAAATAATAAAAGTAGGAGACAGATTTATTGAGGAAAGCCTCTTCGTGAGTAATCAAGTTTTGACGAATTCAGTGAACGCACCAAGCCCACTGGGGAGGCTCAAAGGAACCTAGATTTTATTCTTAGCATTGCGAATGGAGGCTCCTTTGTGTCGTGATCCTTGTATACACTTAGTACTGGTGGCAGGCTCCCCAGATAAGATAACATGAAGACACTGCTCCGTACAGACTGACCCCAGGTAGCACTTGTCGCAGACTGCGGAGCACAAGCAGTAACACGTAGAAGCAGGTTTTTGATTTTCCTTTTGAATTCCAAACCGATTGGCGGTACGGAGTACTCAATCTGTACTGAAGCATCCCAGCAGCGCGGCCGTCCAACTGCGCGCTCCGAGGTACAGCCTCCGTACCAAGGTACCCGTGCTAACGCAGCTCGGCGCCTGCCATCACCAATCCACGGCTAATAATAGGCAAATGAGCCACTCATCACTGTCACAGGTGAGGTCCTTGCACGTGACTGGCGCTCCCACCGCCCATCCCATCCTCCCAGCCCAAAGCCCAGCCAACGAGGTCATCTTTCCCTGACGTACTCGAGACTTGGCCAGCCGACGCTCCTTTGACCTCGAGCCAACCATCCGCTTCGATTGCCACTTTGACCAAACCTGCACCTCTTTCAACTTTCAAGCCTTCCGCTTCTATTTCTCCCGTTCCAACACAAACACCAACAACCGCCATCATGAACCCCGAGTGGTACGCAGCCCCCCGTCGCTAGATTGCGATAGCATCTCCTGAAACCGTCCGTCTTATCGGGTGCTAACCGTCTCCGCAGAGTACAGTCCAGTGCAAAAAACAGTTTCCATTCGTCGGCTTTGTCGTCTCCATCGATGCTTGGTTCTGCTGAGTTGATGGATGGGCTTTGATTGACGATGGCGGCGCCTGTTGCCGAGGAGAGGCCATGAGCTGACACGCCGCTTTCCCCCATTCTAGATACGACTACCTCTTCAAGCTCCTCCTCATCGGTGATTCCGGTGTTGGAAAGTCTTGCTTGCTGCTGCGATTTGCGGATGACACCTACACCGAGTCTTACATCTCCACCATCGGTGTCGATTTCGTACGTCGACTTTCGTCTCCCGTGGGCTTGCCAGTTACTGACCCCCTCGCAGAAGATCCGAACGATAGAACTCGATGGCAAGACTGTGAAGCTGCAGATCGTAAGTGATGCAAACCTAACCCTCGTATCAAGGCGATGCGATGCAGTTGGCTGAGACTCTTTTGCTTTTACAGTGGGATACCGCCGGCCAGGAGCGTTTCCGAACCATCACCTCGTCTTACTACCGCGGTGCTCACGGCATCTGCGTCGTCTACGATGTCACTGATATGGACTCCTTCAACAACGTCAAGCAGTGGCTCCAGGAGATTGACCGGTATGCTACCGAGGGCGTCAACAAGTTGCTCGTAGGCAACAAGAGCGATATGTCCGATAAGAAGGTTGTCGAGTACACTGTTGCCAAGGTGAGTTAGCGCCTCAACTGCAGCCTGGTGGCACCGTCATCTGCACCAGAAAGGCGGCTGCCGTCTCTAGGCTGCTATGTCTCGGGCCCCTAGGTCCCCCTTGTAAAGCTGAAGCTGACGACCCCTCTCTAGGAATTCGCTGACAGCCTGGGCATCCCATTCCTCGAGACTTCCGCCAAGAACGCCAGCAACGTTGAGCAGGCTTTCCTGACCATGGCTCGCCAGATCAAGGAGCGCATGGGCACCACGACTGCCAACAACACGAAACCCAGCGTGCACGTTGGCCAGGGCCAGGGTGTCGGCAACTCTTCCAACAGCAGCTGCTGTTAAATGTATTCCTCTTTGATGGTTTCGTGTGGTTCGCTTTGTCGTGGCCGAGTCTGGTGACAGGATGATTAGAGCAGTGTGACGTCCCTTGGGAAACGACTGAACAATGTTTGTTATGACCTTTTTCTCCATTATTCTAGGGTTTCAGTTTGCCCCATTTCTGCGCATAGATTACATCATGTCTCGTTGGATCTCGCCCCTTCAGACACACACACGCACAACGTGGCAATCTCGCTTGCTTTTTAGGACACATTAGGGTCGGACGGGAAAGGGAGAAGACGGTCATACGGGTGGAAGGACGTGATACACTTTGGGAACAAGGCGCAAAATTCAAGATTCAAGAGAGATGAGGACCTTACGGTTGCGCTAGCTGTACTTTCACGCCTTCCTTTTTTCCCATAATGACTCCCTCCCACAAAGATTCTCTATGTGGGAGAATAATGGATGCTTATGGAAACTATGGCCTTTGCAGCAAGCTTTGGTTTTTTTTTATTATGTTGGTATTATTTGTTCACTACCTACCTTTTGTCGCTTACAGCTTTTTGTGGTGCTTGATCCCGGAAGGCTTTCCGGTACCTTTTTTCGTCTCTTTAACCCTTCTTTTTACGAGAATGGGGAGGTACCATTAATACACAGGGGAATTGCGCATATTGATTGACCATGATGGTGTGTTTCAAGGATGTCGTTTCTTTTTTGCTTTGTTACCCGTAATTACTACTATCCAACCGTCTCTCATTTCCAGTTCCGTTTCAATCTCCTTCCCTGTTTCCGTTGTGAACGTGAATACTTTATATAAAATCGAGTAATAATAACGGTAAGGATTAAAGACGAGGCGAGTCATTCATATTTCAAGATGAAGCAGAATGTGCAAAATGCAAGGACCATGAATCCTGCACATCTCAAATAGGCACCGGGATTCCAAGATGACGGTGTACTCGTACAGTCATCATGACAAGGATCTGGGAGCGAGTTATTAATAGGGGGTTCGTTCTAGAAGAATGCCTACTAGGTAGCCAACTTACTACAGTACGAGTACACGTAAAGAATACGGAGGACATGGGGAGGTTTGGTTTATTTGTCTTGCAAGGGGTGCTGTCTTGGCTTGGATGTAGATTATGGGCATTGGAGGAGAGGGTGCTCGTGATTTTTACGTCCTGCCTGACTTGTAAGATTAATTATATCTCCAGACGTATATTCTACTGCATCTATTCATAAATATATGAGAGGAAATATGTGCCTTGCGTGTTATATGGGGTATCTAGATTTCGATGGGCTTTACTCGTATGCTTATATGCCCAGAAATACTACGTACGGACTGTCCGATATGTGATATTCTACACGATTATTCGCAATCTTGCGGAGTATCTTTAAGAGTAGTAGCAATTCGGCTTCGTCTCATCTACATAGCACCAGAAATTACACAATTACACGGCACTGCAACGCCGTCAGTCAGTCTCCTTGGCAGAAGGAGTGCTCTCTACTGAGTGTCATGCACGAGAACAACGGACGACTGCAGGTATCAAACTTGATCAATAACATGGAATCGTCTTGTATTATCTGACAGGCCCAGCGACATTTCAATAAATGAAAAAAAAAAAAAGCTAGAAACAAAAAACTAGAATTGCGTCCTAAACCGCACCCGTTTTCCACCGCTCACTACCTTGCAGTACACTCGTCTATCTCCGTATTTTGTATGTTGCACTCTGGTGCAGCCCGAAACAACTCCAGCTTTCCGTTGAAAACACAAAGACATCAAATAAAAGGAATAACTGAAACAAGGCTTCAAATTGAAATGAGAAGAGGAGGAAAAGGTTTAAAATTTGATAAAATGGGATACGTGAGAAGAGAGCAATGGCATGTAGATGTCATAAGTCGTTGGAACGAGATAAGTACCCGGCGACCAGCCTGGCACTTTCATGGCAAAGCAGGAAAGCTTCGCGGCATAATGAAACAAAGAAAAGAAAAAGAAAAACAAGAAGCTTAGGACCCGAATTGCAGATTATTATGCCAACCCCAAGAATTTGAGAGCTTTGCGGGTATTACCCTTAGGCTCGATGGTTTTCATGAACATGGGCATGAGTCTCCGCTCTTCTAGATCCAATTCACTGTCGTCACTACTGTGGTCAAAGGTAGTCATCGATGCCGAGTCGCTACGGAAGAGTCGTCGCCTGGAGAAGGCTCGGCTGTAGATGGTCTCTGACTTGGGTGTCTTGATATTATCCGTAAACGACTGGCGCCGAGAGGACAGCGTCAGCGATTCAGGACTAGAAGTGGGTTCAGCCGAAGTAGGCGACGGCCCACTACGAGTCGACAATGACGATCGAGGAAACTTGGTGAGTAGGACATCAAGCGGTGCTGGCCTTGGCTTTTTGCCAGGTAGACTCTTCCTTTTGGGTGACGGCTCAGGGTCGCAAGTTTCGATCTGAATATTCCAGACTACAGAAACGAATTTCGCTATATCTTTGGAGGTGGCCGTGCATGTAAGTAGAAAGTTTGCGTTGGAGACCGTGATATCTGAGCTCGACGACTGTGGTGACAGATTGGGTGTTTTAGTATTGATCTTGGTCCCGACGTTAGGACCCCCAATCTGCGTAAATGGCAAGCAGTCTTTGTTGTTAGGGTCAACAATTTGGGCCACCTTGATAAGGTCCACGCCTATCAACTTTTGCAATGCCAGTACGGTGGCCAGGTGCTCAGGAGGGTACTCTAGCAGAAGATAGCGAATTTCCGAGTGGAGTGCCAAGTATGTTTCGAGATGGGGAATAAGCAGTGTCGCCAGAAGGTAAGAATTGGCGAAAGGGTTATCGGATGTTTGGTTCGTCAGGGGAAGGGCAGTAAATGCTTGCATGGCATTGGCGAGTAAGTATCTACAGATCAGNNNGCCACTTCTGTTGCCAATTATACTAGGCGAATANNNTGTATGAGCGACNNNCCGGAAATCTACTCGCCCGCTGCGACCCTGGCGATCGCTTGATTTCGTTCCAATCGTCTCCAGTTGCTTAATGATTCCTGACGAGTATACTTTGTCCACACCTTGCTGGGATCCTATCGCCAGAATGTGATCGACTCTTCGGTTAGTTCCTCTCGGAGAGCTCCTGGGCTCGGTTTCTCGGAATACAGGCTTCCATAAACCGTCGAATTCAGGAAGGAGGGAGAATTGGAATTGGCGATAGCCCTCAGCTTCTGGAGGAAAGTATAGGCTTAGAACTGATCTAAGCGAGTTCTGGATAGCGACGGCAGTCTGTCCTGAAACAATATCGAATTCGTGAAACTTGGCCTCCATTCCTGTGCAAGGAGGTGGCGTCTGTGCTGGTGTTGGGGGGCGAATAACATTCACGGACGGGACGGTTCGTTCTCTCGCCGGCCGTGGTTGAAGCCGAGTGTTGAAAACGAAATCATCATTTACTATACCCAATCCAGAGATATCGGAGAATCTTTCATGAGCCCTTTCATCAAATGTAGTCGGCTGATGAAGAAGAGTTGTTGGGGTGGACACATTTCCAGAGTACACAGACGCCGAAGTGGGAGACGAAAGTATAGGATAGTTGCCGGCCTTGAACGATTTGATAACTGAAGAGAGAAGTAAATTTGGTGTCTCATCCCTGAAATGAACCACTAGATTTTCTACCCAAGGTAGTATTGGCTGAAATGGAGCATCTGGAGTGGTAGCAATGTCTGCTCCTAAGTGAAGCTGAGACGCTCCGCCAGAATTTGGACCTTGTGTCGTTTTTTTATCGAGAGAAGTTTGTTCGACTTTGACTGTTGGGCGACGACCTTTGGATAAGGCCGTTCGCCTGTCAATGTAACTCAACCTCCGGATAGCTGGAGGTCTCTCTTCGCCAACAACCATGAAAGAGCGTGAACGGGGGAAAGCTCTGGATCCTTCTCCCATCTCTTGCGAGGCTCCTGTGATGCAGAGATCTCTCAACTTGGCACTGATCGGATAGATTCTATCCAACGATCTGACTCTTTGTAGTGTTCCCTTGGAGCTCGAAACTGATGTGCGTATGTCGGATGTGGTAAATTCTCCGCTGGTGACGGTATCGCGTGTGCGGGCATTGAAAGTCGGGGCTATCGGGGAGAGCATTTCTGTTTCACGGTGTACTCCAAGGTTCGACTGCACTTTGGATTTACCAGCACCACTCGGCGATGCAGGTGCGAGTTCTACCGAGACTGGCCGTTTCGCCGGCTGGTTGTAGTCCACGACACCAAACGTCGGCGCTCCTGGGGCAAGAGGGGAGTTATCCTCCACATCGACCTCATCTTCAACGTACGCGCCAAAGAGAAAAAAGGANGCTGCGTCACCAAAGCCATCCGAGTAGCCATACAGTGGCAAGCTTAGGCTGCGTGGTCGAGTTGTCATGGTAAGCTCGAGCATGTCAGATGGTTGAAGATTAGCTGTGTCGCGGTCCAAAGCATCAGCAGCTCTCATGGCCCGTGTTATGGGATCATGGAGCTCTTCGTTGAACATTGACTCGCCGCCGACAGAGCCTGCCCGACTGTGTATTTGGCTCTTAGCCTCGAGACCAGCCAGGCCGTCTTTCGCTAGCTGGGCGTAAACAGCTTCTGCCTCAACCCGGTCTCCGCCTGTCTCGTGCTTCATGATGGCCTTAATACAGAGCGCATGGGCACTCGGTGAACCACCATTGAGAAACGCCAACCGCTTGTTCGATGTTGTCGCGCCATGCAGGAAGCTGCGCGCAGCTTCTTGGCGAGTGATGAGAGCGTCATGGACCTTTCGAATATAAGCCCGTACCTCGAAGGCCTTGTCTGAATCGTCACTGGCAATGTAGCACTGAACCGCTGGAAGGATGAGGATTTGAGGTGAGGTTGGCAGCAACCGGAGTTGAGTTGACACAACGTCAGGATGGCCTTCGAAGGCGACAATGTTTCCGTAAGCCTCCAGCTTGGTATCCGCCATGGTGAAGATTGTACGTCAACAGGCGTCTGGATGAAGGTGAAGAGATTGAATCAAGAAAAGAAATGGCCCAGAAATGTAAGCGGAGCCGAAGACTGTTGGGATGAATTTCTCAGCTGATTGACTGCGCGCAGGGCCCCAGGGCCACGGCGGAGGCAGTGATGGAGAACAGGGACGAGGTAGGTGGAATGGCGGTGGGTGAGTGATCTGCTTCCGCCCGTCTCTCGTGTCGTTTATTCTGGCGTTTGTCTCTACTCGCAGGTATTCGAAGAGACCATGACCGCAATGACGCAGCCGAGATTTCTGATTCGCCGGGACTGTTGAAACTGCGAGAAGCCGACAGGTTTCCTGGAGCTATAGCTGCGTTTTTCTATCGACAGCGCAAGCTCTGGAATATGACAAGTGACAGTTGGGGACGTCAGCAGGGGTAGGAAAGAAAGGGTTGACTTGCAGGGCCTGGATGACCAGCAGCAAGGAAGTGGGCGAAAACTACCGAGTACGATGGGGGAGAAGCCTCGCGGAAGAGAAAGAAGGGTGAGGATGACGAGACGAGAATAGAACAGAGGAGAAAGACACGAGAGGATGAAGGGAGAAGATTAGTAGAAAAGGAAAAGAGGGTGTAAGGAGGAGCAGAGTAAAAGTACTCGCAGGTGGTGTAAGAGTACAGTAGATGGTTAAAGTAGATGAGCGATCGAGAAGGAGGTCTGAAGCTGGCACACAACAAAATCGTCGAGCTTCATCCAGAGCTCTGGGCGGCTGCCAGCAGATGCAAGTACCTAGACTCGTACCTGTGCCTGTACCTGTACTCGTCCTACCAGGTACAAGTACGGGAGTACGGAGCTCTTGCTTCCTGTGCACTTGCCTGATGCCGTGCACCTGCCTCACATTAGTGCTCTGTAACACGTCGTACCTGCATCAGTACCAAGTACCTGCTCGTTCGCAGATGCAAGTACAGGGCGGGTAATCCCCAGCTACCAGCATCTCTACTGCGCAGAACTTGTGCGAGTGCACTAAAAGCTACAAGTACAGCACAAGCCGGGAGTTGATCACCGACTCGGCTTTGAGCCCCACCGGGAAACAGGGAAGAACTGGTTATAGCTTCATTTTGTAATGGTTGGTAGCACTGCTAATCCTGTTAGTCCTTGTGCTCACATGTCACTTGCTGGACGGACATGCCAATGGGCGAAGTCGGTCGTCACCGTCAATCACAACAGCCGCGTCAGATGCGCCAGAAACTTATGTACCAAAATGGCCGAACCCTGGAGTTCGTTGGGAGCAGTTCTCACGGGGCGGCGGGTGCGCGAGTGCACGGTTTGCCGGACGAGCAAGGGTTGGGCTCATCGCCTCTTCGTCTGTGTGTTCTTTTTTTCTTTTTCTCTTCCTTTGTTCTCTTTGCTTTTTCTCCGTTCCTATTATGGAGTCGCTGATGAGAACAAGTGGTGCTCCGTACAGGTCCAATTTACCGAACCCATGAGCAAGAATTGCTCCTCCACGTCTTCTCGATGCCGTGTTAGAACAACAACGGACACAGACAACCAACTACGCGGACAACTCCCTGGAGGGAAAAGGATGCGTGTGTCTGATGCCGCCGGGCTTCCTACAGATGTCACACTTCTCGGTCCTACTACACTAAGCTAAGCTCTCCAACCTACCAGCTTCATCCTACNCTGTTCCTTGGCGAAGAAAAGGAGGCTTCAACATCGCCATTTTGGGGATCTGACTACACTTCGCTTGATCTCGGTGGCAGAAACAAGGGGCTTAGAGTGGGAAGACGCCAAAAGTGGCTGACAGGGGCACACCACATGGGGGGACGGCAATGCGAGATGGGAATTGGACAATTGGACAGCGCCCCTGTGGCCAACCGGTCAGGTTTCTGGGCGCCAACAACTGACAAAAAGTCCACACGCAGTCAAACAGTCTGTCACAGCCGCGGCACAAGCCCGGCTGATCTGTCCATCCATAGCTTCGGTTTGCAAAGCGTCCTCGACCGTCGCATGCTGGTCTTGACACTACTGCCAGTTTACCTCATCTCCGGACCTCGCAATGCGCCCATGCCTCCATCGGAGCCTATCCCATTGAGGCACAGAGCTTTCAGCCCACTCGCCCACGTTCAGGCGAACCTGATGCCGGGGACCCCACACGACCCAAGCGGCACTCAAAGACATTCTCGCTGTCGGCCATTGGAGAGAGGTCTTAGTACCGGTACTCCATATCTACAGAAGATTCAGTGGAGAAGCTAGCGTCCTCTGAAGCAGCGACACAGGCACGAACGATGTCTTAGACATGATCGTCAGAAGAAAGACGACTTGCTACGACGCCGCGGACCTGTGTCGCAGTGAGGCAGCATCTAGACTACTCCGTAGATGTGTCATGCATGTGCGAGTGTGTGCAGACACAAGGGGCTTTCCCTCTTTCATATTCGGCATAAACAAAGAAAACGCCGTGATACACGCTTGATAGCTTGTCGCGCACAGCTACCACTAAGAAGCTGCCATTGGAAGCCGGGGAGCACAGCTGACCTCAGCCTGACAATCATGACGCACCACCACATCGCCGTCACACAACTCCACCTACTTCCATTGGCTACGCTTCCCAGATGCAGCCGCCAGCATCGGTACTCGTATTACCAGCGCTTCGGACGTGTGTACTCAAAGCAACAAGTTATTCCCAAACAACCAACCGGAGCCAAAGAGTATGGCACCAATCACGAACTCGAGATTTGGCCGCTAAATTTCCGGTGGTGCTGGCCTGTGTGGTGGTGGTATCTATCTCATCCTCTGCGAATCAGCTGGGTGTATCCAAACACACATGTTGCCATCCATGTATATGTGAAGCAGTCGGGTTGTGCCCGATCGAGTAGTGCGGCCGTTTGCACCGTACGTTTGATCCAACAACCAGAGTGTCAACATCGACCAAACAATGGTCAATGCAACGAGCACGAATTATCGGGTATTCCACCGAAGCTCGGGAGACTTGAATCTTGGTCTCGCAACCAGGTGTGAACTCCTCACAGCATGCTTATGCTTTATTTGAGGCCTTCCGTCACCTTAACACCAGATAGCGGTCCATCTTTCTCCGGAGCAATCCTTATTCTCCTATCTCAGAGCGCATTGAATATCACCCTTGCCCATCGCCAACATCTTGACGTTTATCTGGAAAGGGCCGGAACATGTCCGTAGGAGTATGAAGTGGACAAAAGTATGTTTGCGTCTCCGTCATGCACTTGCACGCCTTATATTTGGACATGTGGGTAATACGCCTTGAAACGAATCTTATACTTGGGATCGCGACAGATGGGGGTGCAACTCTTCGAATCAGTCTACTTGACCTTTACCCATAAGTCCATGCCAAACTTGGGCAATTTGGGTACGCCTTTGAATATCATAAGGCCGTCATATACCCGCAGGCGAATGCCAACTCTCACTCTCATATACGCTCTACCCCATTCCATCCGGGGAGGCTACCGCATATCTCCAAGCATGCCCCCTGATAAGGTGTGTCGAATTACGATGGCACTACCAAAAGGTTCCAGCAGTACCACAAGACTACAAAACGTGGCTTGTTTCGACTTGCGAGCATCTCGTAAACGTTGAACGACGTGACTCAACATGTTGATGAAACATATCGTCTACAGAGCACTTGGTTCAGCATCAGCCAGTAGTACATTACCTGAAACTCACATACCTGGACTTGGTGGTCCAACATCTACCACACCTGTACTCAACTGGTGTTGGCCAAAATCATCCAGCCAACCAAACCCACGGTGGGAGGCATTTGAATCACATCTCCATACTCTATCTGTTGGGGACTGAACGGCATTCAGTTCTATCAAGTTGCTCGGGGCAGCTTACGGCTTCTGTTCATGTAATTGAGGCTTGCCGTCACCAAATCTTGGAGGTTTGTCCATGATATACACGGCCACCGACAGACGTGAAACGTTATCTCAGATGGTATCCGTACTTCACCTGCACAGACATGCTCCTCCCGTCGCAGTATTACCACAACAGCCGAGTCCGCGATCCAAGAAGCTGGAGGATTTGAAATGAGAAACCTTTTCTGTATGAAAAGTAATCACCGCATGCAGGTTTCAGGAGAAGGGATTTTGGCAATTGTCAGTGGACCTTGACCAGCATGACATTCCCCTCCCGGCAACTTCCCCAGACTGGAGCCACGACGTGTTTGGGTGTGGGTGCATTATGCCAGTCATAAGCTTCTCTATATTTTTCAACAGCAGCAAGAGCTTCGTGTTAATCCCCTGATGCTCAAATTACTAACATTAAAGCCCAGCCGGGAGATATATGTTGAGGGAAGCGAAGTATAAGTCGAACTTCATCTTTTATCTCATATTACCAAGCTAAACGAATTCAGACGGCTATTTTATCCATCAGTTTGCCCGTTATTCTACAATTGAGACGAATTAACTATCTACAACAGCGGTAGCTCCTACGACTAGACTCGCTCATGAGGCATCCGGCACCTCGAGTACATCCTTGTACTCATACACAACATCTCAGAGCTGTCTCATCAGAGTACCCATGTCGCCACCAATGAGTCTATGCGTCTAGGTACAACCCAACATAAATTAGAAACCTTGGTTTCTGATCAATGTTTACGAACACAAGGGGGTCCGTGCTTTATACATCTCTTCCGGGAAATTTGCCTTTTCAAGACCTGGTCGACCCTCTTCACAACAAAATTCGCCTGGAGTTTTAATTGCCATTCTCGCTTGAATAATCTCTGTCGACATTAATAGCGTCTGGATAATTGACCAAGAAAGATTATGCGAGCTTTCTAGTTGTTTCAGAATGAACCGAGAAAATACTACATTCTCAGTCGAGCCCAGGCCGCAGCCATTACAATTCACAGGGATTCCCCACCTCCTCAAGAGCCCTGGGCATGATTCTGGCGGTAGACCGCGCCTGATAAGCAATTCTCTCTATTTACCTTTATTCCAACTCTAATCCCACATTCCGCGGCCGCAGGTGAAGCTTGTTGCTCAGTTGGATCTGCAGCTAATCGTCCAACGGGAGATGATCCGGCCAGCTTGGAGATGCCCAGGACCCCGGAGCTCCACAATGCAGGGATCTCAAGGCCGCCGGACCGACGGCTAACAAGATTATCTATTCTGGTAAAATTGGAAGCCAGAATAATGCTATGCGCCGGGACCCGAAGGCACCAACCCAAACGAGTAAATAGCTTCCACAGCTGCCGGGAGCTGCGTACCAACATGCCGCAACAACCTGTGCATCCATGCACTACAACAAACCGGCATGCGTGATATTGTGACCCGTTGGTGCTCTGTGCGGCGTATGAGCCTCTTGTAGAGCCGTGTATAGCAAACGCAGCGTGCGGATGAGGCCAGTGCAGCATCTTGCAGCATCTGCATATATCCCGGCCTGAGCTACACCTCACAGCTAGCCTGGAGATTGCTAGCTCTAATCATAGAAGCACAGCGTCGTATACGAAATAAGCGGCGGAGTGCTACCGGAGATTCGGGGCCAACTTCAGCTAGCCCAGTCTTAGGCCACGGAACTGGCTCATCGATCACGCCTCGTCAATGTTGGGCAGCTTACCGGTAACTTGAAGGAGTAGGTAGTATTCGATTCACTGGCTATGCTAGCTACACTCCTCAGCCGCGATGCCCATCATGCTGCTACTCTTTTCTTCGTTGTGGCTTCGCCAACTCTTTCCACTTGAGCTACCTATCCGCTTTGAACGACTCTGGTCGAACGTGCCGCATAGCTCCTCTCCATGATGCTACGTATGACTCCAGGAGAAGCTGTGAACCGAATCAAGTGACTGGCTTTACGGCAAACAGGCTCCTATACAGATACAAGTTCTTTACGAGAACAACGTGCTGTGCACCTCCCCTGTTAGCTTCGTAATGGTTGACAAACAAAAAACACAAAATTGGATTTGAAGCCAAATTTGGCTTATACAACTAACATGATTTCGTAAAATAGGGGGAAAGTCCGGCAAGATGGCAAAGTTGGCAGGCAGGTAGGCAAATCAGCGTTTGCTTTTCAGCATGCTACACGTAGAGCCCGAAGAGTCGGTGAAGATGACATACCGACAACGGTTTCATATCAAATGCAGTGTTATGTATTCAGCAACCACGTGGTTCCGTTTGCAATTAATTTATCGACGGTTTGAGAAGCAGGTAGCCGTCACGAGGGATCTCTGCGCCAACGACACCCTTGGACCAACTGCGCTCGCCCATCCGTAACCCCCTGAACAAGAACATTCAGCAAATGAGATGTAGAGAATAGACTCTTCCAAGTGCTTATTCTGTTGGCTGTCTAAGAGTACCCAATTAATCAATCCATCAGCTCAGCTAACTCTGCCTCCTCCTCTGCGGTCAACATGTTACCCGATTCCGGCTCAGCCTCTTGTTCTACCGGCTTCTTGGACTCTTCAATCTTCTTGACGACCTCGTCCAACTCGCCCTTGCTCAGAGGCCATGTACGAATGGTGCCATCGATGCTGACACTGCAAACCTTTTCAGGCAATCCTCGCGAGTTACGCAGCAAGATCAGATCCGTCACTTCCTCGTAGTGTCCCTCCAGCGTGCAGTACAGCTTGCCTGAAGACCTGTCCCAGACCTTGACATTCTCGTCTCGTCCCGCAGTGACGACCCAGCTTTCCGTGGGAATCACGGCGCGGACGTAGTCCCCGTGCGTAAAGACATCGTCGGCCTCAAAGTTGCGAGCCCGAGCGAGACATTTGGCGGTGCCGTCCGCACTAGCTGTCCAGAGATCGCCCTCCTCGCTATCGAGATCGTAAACCAGCTTGTAGACGCTCGTCTCGTGTTCCGCAATGGTGAGCTTCTCGGCGTCGGGCCGGTCATGGAATGCCTCGGTCAACTGCTCGAAGCCAGTGGCTGTGATTTTCCATCGGCGGATGTGAGGGTCACTGCTCGCACTCGCGATGACCACGGCGTCAGGCGTGCTCAGGACAGGGTCAATGGCAAGGTGCTGCACGGCCATCATTGTCGTGGTTGGGTCTTGAAGCGTGTGGAGGCGTTTGCCGGACTCAATGTCCCAGACCAAGATCTTCTTGTCTGCGCCGCCGCTGATGAGGATCTCCTTGCCGGATACCTTGGTGCAGATGACGACCTTGATGAAGTCCGAGTGGCCGCTGAATTTACGTCCGAGCTGGGCTGTCTCGACATCCCAGGACCAGATGTCCTTGTCCCATGAGCCGGCAAAGACGGTCTTGTTGCCACTGCCTCCAATGGCGACGCATGTCACCGGGGCCTTGGGTCCTCGATAGGTTGATTTTGTTGTAGCAGACTGGAAGCAGTGGATGAGTGATGAGTTTTCGTGNNNTATATAGTANNNGCTACGGCTGTTACTCACTGCAATGTCTATGCGGCGGACAAAACCTGCAGATTCCGCGATGAAAATGGCAGTTGAAGGAGAAAAGGGGTCAGGGACAGCAGCCAGAATCTTGGACTTCATGACAATGGGGTCTCCATTTTTGTTGCCAGCTTTGAGAGCCTTGCGCTCTCTCTCAGCATTAGAGGCACTGGCAATGGTTAGAATGAGCAGGCTAAAGGGGTTTCTAGAAGTTTTCTCTCCAACNNNCTCGGTTTGGAAGAAGGCGTCTCGATCTGAGGTTTCCATGGCGGTGGGGTGTGTGATTTGTAAAGGGGATGGTGATGGATATCTTGGCTGGTGATGGGATTAAGGAGAAGAGAAAGAGACGGCAACAACGCCGGTTTATATGCTATCAAGACTTCCAGGGATTAATTAGGCTGCCGAATAAACTAAACAAGAGAATAAATATATCGTGATGATCAAGCTGCAAGAGTATCGGATCAATAGTAAACATGTAAGCATAGCCAGCTAGGCTCCCGAATTTTGAATCCAATGGCCCAAAATGACAGCAAATGGCGGGGCTCACTGGCAAGACAAGCTGCTGCTAAAATTCAACCGCGGGGCCGCGACACCGCCCAGACTTTAATTGATACGCGCTTAGACGCATCTCCCTGCACTGAAGCCAGAATCCCGAGCTTCCAAGATTCTCACATGCACCGAATCTGACGAGCACAGGTTGCAATCATGGACTCGACAGCTGCTCCTCGCCCTCGACCGAGGCCTGCGCACACTCAAGGCACGACCCGATGCGCTTACACCAAGGATGGAAGCCGGCTAGTCACCGTGGGATCCAACAACACCATCCGGCTCTACAAGACAGGCTCGGACGGCGAACCGACAAACATTGACGATTGCCAGGAGCAGAACGTGGCTGTGGCTGCGGCTCAGGACTTCTT
Source organism: Trichoderma sp. BMH-0061 (assembly GCA_030015385.1). Classification (NCBI taxonomy): domain Eukaryota; kingdom Fungi; phylum Ascomycota; class Sordariomycetes; order Hypocreales; family Hypocreaceae; genus Trichoderma; species Trichoderma sp. BMH-0061. The sequence continues at coordinate 4,554,651 of JARWZN010000001.1, forward strand.
CATTGTCGGCTCCGAGGACGGCACCGTCAGCCTGTACTCGCTCGCCACGTCCAACTTTGAGCGCTTCCTCGTGCGAACGTCGCTCCCGGTGCGAGATGTGGCGCTTTCCGCAGACTCGCAGTGGTGCGCCGTGGCCAGCGACGAATTGACCGTCAAGGTCGTGAATACGCAGGACATCAAGCAGCTGCGACACCTCAACGAACACGGCCGCGCCGCTCGACACGTCAGCCTAGATCCCAATGGCCGGATTGCTGCCATATCCTGCGTTGACGGAATCATATACATCTACTCTCTGACGGCAGAGCAGCCTGAGCTGATACACAAGGTGGACGGGGTGATTGGCGCGGGGGACACAGATTCAGAGGCTTCGGTCAAGGCAGTTTGGCATCCAGATGGCAGGGCATTTGCTGTCGCGACACCGACGCGGGATATCCAGGTCGTATCCAAGAACGACTGGGAGAAGCAGCGCTCCTTCACCAATGGCCACTCGGCAGATATCACCGCCCTCGCCTGGTCGCCCAACGGCGTCATGCTGGCATCGGCCTGCAAGGGCGGAAAGGTTCTGATCTGGGAGACTAGCACGCAAAACGTCATTCAGCGTTACGAGTATTCCAATGTCATCGACCTGGCGTGGCACCCGTCGAAAAACATCCTCTCCTTCACGACCACGGAGGGAGAGGTCTACATATACCCCGACTTCCTCTCCGACCAGTACTCTCCGATGCTGAAGCTGCCGGTGCAGCCAGCCCCCTTTATTCACGANCCCCTATTAGAAATATCTGCCAACAGAAGGGCTCCGGCGGTGAATGGCCAGAAACGCGATATTCCCACGCGTCCTCGCCGAGACTCTTTGGGCAGTCTTGACTCTTATTTGGAGGATGAAAACTATGCAGATGGCGATGATGATGGCTTTGTCGTTGATGATGACGGTGCTGGGTATACAACCGGCCAGAAGAGAGGCCGTGTGGGCGATGAAGTTGCCGGTGACTACGCCAACAAGAGGAGGCATCTCCTCGATCCTCAGTATCACGAGGCGTTTCAACCTGGATCAACACCATGGAGGGGGAACAGAAAGTACCTCTGCTTGAATCTCATTGGATTCGTTTGGACAGTGGATCAAGACGGGCATCATACCGTCACTGTTGAGTTCTACGACCATGAGTTTCAGAGAGACTTTCACTTCACAGACACCTTTTTGTACGACAAGGCATGTCTCAATGAGCGCGGCACTCTGTTCTCGTGTCCCCCCAAAGATGATCAGCCAGCAACTATTTTCTACCGTCCTCACGAAACCTGGACGCAGCGATCCGACTGGCGGACACAGCTTCCCAANGGGGAGGCTGTCACAGCCATGTCACTCAGCGAATCCTTTGTTACTGTTGTGACGAGTGCCAACTATGTTCGCATTTTTACACTGTTTGGAATCCCTTATCGGGTCTATCGCCCCAAGAGCACGCCCATGGTTACATGTGCTAGCTGGAGAGATTACGTTCTGACAATAGGCAACGGCCCTGTCACGGCTGACGGAAACACACGCCTCCAATATACCATTGAGAATGTCAAGAGGGACGAGATTTGCCAGAACGAAGATACTGTGGCACTTCCCGAAGGCGCAACCTTGAAGAGCGCCTTCTTTTCTGACATTGGTGTAAGTCTTGACCAAAACATAAGTCTACAGCTTCTACAGAGANNNCGCAGTTCTAACAGTNNNTTATTAGGATCCTTGCATTTANNNCTCGACGGGGACACTACTGACATTGCTACACTGGCGTCACCGTCACGGGCCTCTTGGGTGCCCCTCCTGGATACCAAGCTTCTATCTCGTCTTGCCTCTGGTCGAAAGTCTGAGACGTATTTCCCCATTGCGGTGGCAGAAAACAAGTTTCACTGCATTATCCTCAAGGGTGGCGACCAGTATCCATACTTTCCTCGACCTCTGCTCTCAGAGTTTGACTTTTCGATCCCCCTGCACTCACTGCAGGAGCCCAAGTCGAAGAAGAGCAAGGACAATTCAGGCGATGGAGAAGATGATGCAATGGACGAAGATGATGACGAGGAAGAAGAGGAAGGCGCCGAGACGAAGAAATTGGAGCAGCTATTCATGCTCAAGGGCGTGCAGGCAGCCCAACTCCGTGACCTTGTCGACGCCACCAGCGGAAGTCATTCTCAACGCTCTCTGTTGTCACGGATCGAGCTGGAGATTGACAAGACGCTTCTGCAGCTCCTGGCGGTGGAGTGTCGTGAGGGCGAAGATAGGGGCATGCGTGCGCTCGAGATCGTGGAACTGATGCATGACCGCACTGGCCGGATGATGGAGGCGGCGTACAAAGTTGCAGAGCGGTATGGGCGTACGATTTTGGGGGAGAAGATTCGAGAGGTTGGGGAGAATAGGGTGAGTGGTGATGATGATCTCTGAGCGGGGCGTCGAAATTCTGTTGTGATGGGAAATGGTTTATACTTGTTGTTCTATTTGGGAGGGGTACCGGTATGGATGGGAGAGTTTCACAGGACTGTGGGAAAATGTGTAGTAAAAGGTAGATGATTGGCATTTGGTTGAAGGATTAGCATGGGTATATATCTCTTCAGACCTGGTATGTTTGAAGACGTGAAATGACAGCACTCTTGATTGATCAATTAACATCTATCGTGATGATTGAAGGAGTGAACAACATTTAATCACCATACGTTGAGCTGTCAAGGTGCCCCTCTATGCGTATAAATCGATAGGCGCCCATAGATGAGGATAATCTTGCTGCGACTTGATGAGAATAGGTACTACGAGTTATTAATCAGTTAAGAGGCCTATCTTCTGGTGTTTACTATGTTTGATGAACCAATTGATCAAGCTACCACTTGTTTAGTACAAGTATTATAGCTCCGGTCCTCAGTTACTAAGGAGTGCACTTCTGCTAGTTTCTTACCCGGCAGGAAGCACGTTTTGCTCATCTCACTGCTCGATCTCCCTTCAATTCTCATCGATGCCAGTGACATTGGCGAGAGAGATGTTCTAAACGGATCTATTTCCTATTCGAAACCACCTCCTAGCCCAAGTCTAGTAAATTATACGCTCCATGGTTTTAGAGGCTACACTATCGCAGACTATGAAAGTGTCCCGTTCTCTAGAGGCGGGGAATATTCGACCTGACATTCCAATCTACGTTGACTCTCTCAAACTTCCAAGAGAAAAAATGGGCCTGAGAATACACGTGCATACTAACATTTGCTAATGGTAACCAAAGATGGGAAAAGTATGAGTAAAGCTTTCGTGAGGTTCGGGGAGCTAAGCGTTTTAACCGCGGCTGTATAACACAAAGGTCCTAAACTGACTGTACTTGGTACCTCTAGCTTCCCACCTGTGTGTAAGAAGTGGCGGGAGCTAGAAGAAGTTCTGGTCAATTACTCCGATGCAAAGTATCGGGGCATCTCTCTCTTCCTCTCTCTGTTTACCTCGGATAAAAGGCCTTGTGTCTTCTTCTCTCTTCCTTTCGCCCCTCAAAAAGAACAGAGGGGCAAAAAAACCGGGGTTCGGAATTACACTTGTATCCCTTCTTTTGGAAGCCTACTTTTTTGGGACAAACCAAATGGGTTGGAACGGTGGAAACTCTAGAATCAGGTCGGATTTTCGAGACCGTTTAAAAGTGCCCGCTATTTTTTTCTTTGCTGCACGTACATACAGGGCTAGTTCGCCCGAGAGGTGTAACAGGGGGGATGGGGTTTGGTTTGGTTGCGACAAAGAACTTTTTTGTTCCGTGCTAAAGTAGGATGGATTTTTTGTTTCGAAATGTCGCGTGGGGGGACTTTGTGTTTGGGGGAATAGCTTGGCAAAACTTGTAGGTGTGCTGGGCTGTAAGTGAGCGAGAAAGATATTGAATATTGAAGCTGAATGCCAAATATCATGGATGATAGCCTATGCCTACTGCTGCTCGGGTAGATACACCACCCACCCACCTAGGGTCACGGAGAAATAAGCATCAATCACCTCGATCATCCGGGCTTACCATGGATCTGCCTAAGGTATTGTTCCGTAGCTCCAAAATACGAGCAATTGGTGCTATATCGGTTACCGGCTCTCGCTCAAAAAGAGAGCCCTGGAGGGGAAAAAACAGCAGGGCAGGGATTACGGGCAAAGCATCCATCTACGGAACATGTGTTTGCCCTATTCTGCATGTTTCGACGAGGGCACTTGCACGGGTAAAAGCGGTATTGTTACTGCAATGAGAACCACCGCCGAGCCAGACGTGATCAAAGCTTTTTCAGAAAGAAGGGGGAAGAAGGAATGAAAAGCCTCGGAGGGTTGGCGGGACTATGCAGGTGGTTTCACGCCTCGGCTCCGTCTTTTTTTATTGCCTACCGCTTTGATTAAGTCGGTGCCTAGAGCCAGGAGAATCATGGATGTCATATGCAGGATGATGTATCTGATGCTATTCGTGTTGGTCGATGCCAAGGTGCATGAGTTTGCCCAGTGTTTGCCCGAGCCAAGACGGGTTGTATTTTACTTTATTTCTTCATTATTTGACGACATCCTTTATTTTTAAGATGAAGCCGGTAACATGTTCTGTACAGCCATGTTCTTCATGCAGGAATTCGCCAGATATTTCCTCCTTGGTGCATATCATTTGGCTAGTGTGTCCGGTTGGCTGGAGCAGCCGGAGAATGTACTTAGTTGGAGTACCTGAATGCCAGGGGCAGAAAGGGGTTACCGGCGGGCAAACCAGAAGCAGCGAGAGAATGGAAAAAATCATTAAGAAGAGGGAATAAGAAAAGAGACTGCAAAAACAAGGCGCTGCCAGGGTGTTATGCCGCGCGCCGATCTGACGGCAACATTTAATATAATTTGGCAACATCCCGAGATCGGCAGCTGCTAGCGCCGCAGCAGCTCGGTCTCTTGCACGAAATAGTGCCTCGAGCAAGCGCGGGCAGAGGCAGAAAGAGGAATCTGACACTTGCAGGGACGGTGACATTCTTGGTTTAGCTTGTTGTTGCAGAGCCTCGAGTTTCGACAACTTGAAGCATTTGGACGGCGTTGGTGAGACGGCGGTGGGAAAGACCGAGGGCTTCTTCGGGTTGTAAATGATACCCTCCCCAGCAGGAATCACATACGGAGTACATGCACCTGTCAAGAAAAGAGTAGACAGACCGAGAAAAAAGGGGGCTGCATACGCCCGGTACTGTAATCATACATGTACCTTAGCCAGTAAATATTTGGGCCATCTCGCTACAGCAAAAAGAATTGGCCAGAAGTCGTTTCTTTTGGTCCGGGTCCGTATCCATATCCCCCCTGCGGATCGGTGAGTGTCGTACGCACTCGTACATATGCACGGACGGGCGGGACATGCAGCCAGCAAATTAACCAATTCGTCCTGTGGTGCCACGGATTGATATTCGGCCTATTGGGGACTTGGCCGACCCCGTAGGAATTGGATTGCGGAGGAGCATTTGCTGGATCAAGGTCAATTCACCGGTACGAGTGCAAGTAAGTGAAGTGGCTGCTGCGGGCCCATTGGGGATTTGATGGCAAACATTCAGGCAGCAGCATTTCGGTAGCAAACTTGGAACATTCTTTAGATAGATGGGTAGGTTTAGATGGAAGCTATACTCACTAGTGAGCTTAGCTAGCAGCTGTTAGCATGAAGAAGATGGCTGCTGAATAAGTGCCCGGCCATTGGTTTGATGCTGATGGATGCTGATGTTAGCAGAATTGTGGCTAATGGAGCTCGCGTGTGCCACCGCCAGGACCGGAATCACGGGTGCGAGTGCGCTGGCAATTGATGAAATTTGGCATCTGATTGCCAGCCTTGGCTTAGAAAAGAAAAGAGGAGGATGGACAGGGCTTGAACTAGGTAGCTTCGTGTAACTAGCAGCCAACCTGAGCAGAAGACGAGACGCACAGACGGAAAAGTGCCAGAATGGCCTCCTTTACTCCTCAGAAGAAAAAGATGGGGATGAGATTTGGCGCCGCCGACGTAAGACTGGCAGCTACCAAAGGCAGGTTAGCACGGAGGAGCTAGATAAGGAGCCCTTTTTTCTGGATCAAATTTCATGTGAAAGTTAAGAGGGGGATTGTCGGCAGTGTTTCACTTATTGCTCATGGAGGATGTCCAGGTGATGTTTCTGTAATTGCTTCATCTTATCTTTACACCTGTTGTCATGATTGGATCGACTTTTTGAATTATATCAGATATACGAGTATACAAGTAGATTACACGCTTGATTCTGTGCTACCCACCGTCTGTCCATCAACCCCATTTCATGGCCCAAATCTCCCTGTGGTCGGTTTGACGGCCTGTCAGCAAGCCACCAATAAAAGTCTCCTTGTCTGTGCGCAGGTTTCGTTGCGGGGAGGGGCTCTTCTTTCGGACCTATGGCTGAATCCATCTCACCTTGCTGGTGAGATCGGATCTAGTATCTGCCCGCCCAGCCTTGGTGAAGGATGAGACAGAAGGTTCTGGTCTGAAGGAAGGATGCCGGCGGCTAGTATGAGCAGTCCAAGTACCTTGGTGGTTTGGACACAGGTACTGCATGTATCTGTACATGTTCCGTGATCCTGGTCTCTGGAGAAATGGAAGAATGTTGAGTTCTATTTGCCCGATTCCTGTTTGTAGCATCAAGCTTTATTACTACGAGTAGTCTACGAGTACGCCAACAAGCTGTCTTGAGTGTAATGGTTTAGCTACCTGGCAAACATCAATGGGAAAACATCGATCCCTGGTCTGTTGAAGCAATCACTTGGCATGGTTATTAATCATGGGGAACCTCGTCTGTTAGTCAAGGCTTTTGCATGCTGGTGATTGTTGTTGTCATATTGCGTCTGGCCTTTTGCTTGCTTCTCCACGCCCTTCCGCAAGTGTTCCGCAATGCCAGCATTACGTACAAGGCGCTCGCCGCATTACCTAAGGCCTGCACCTCGGGCCTGTGAAGAGGTTCCCGAGCTCCGAAAGAGGCTTGTTGACAGCTATCAATCAGTACGAGTAAGCTTGAGCTGTTCTGTTCGTGATTGGCAAAACCTTGTAAGCTGTAGACTACCTAGATCGATATCCGGGCATCACCTCAGCCCTTCGATGTCACTGATACGCGTACCGTGCCTCTCTATTGGCCTTGCTTTGATTGCGCCATGAGGAATCTCGTCGAGTATCTCGATCCAATTCCAATGTTCCTCTACCTGCCAAGGTACATACCACCGCCATTGACAGCCTGTGTTCCCATATTTCCACAGATGGGGAAGCGCTGCCGCAAAAAGCTGCCGACAGCTCCATTCTCCATTCGTCCCCGTCGCAGCTCGGCCTAAAGCCTAAAGCCTCCCAGCACAGGCGCTGTACCCGGTACTTGTCGCCCACTACACCGCAGTCGAGTTTGCCGACCCCTCGAGGTACCTGCCAGCGGCCAGCTGGCGGCCATTGCTCCGTACCGCACCCTGCTGTGGTACAAGAGCACGACTTATCTAATGGGCGGCGCAAGTACTGCATACCGATCCCACAACCTCCTCCTCCCCCCGTCATTGCATGTACAGCACAGTTATTCCCACCTCCGTAACGGTTCTGCTCCGTCTGGTTGCACCGTCGCTGAGACACTTCAACCCTACGCGAGCTCCTGCGCTGCTGTTTCGACGGGCCGCAGCTGTGCATCATCGTCCTCATCATCTTTTTTCCTTGTTTCTTTTTTCCTCTTGTCCGCGCATCTTGTTCCCTGACGTGCCTCGACCGTCACCGCCTCGCCCCCAAAAAGTTCGCCTCTGCTTGCTGCATCGTCGAGCTCTCTCTTAGTGGCCTCGACCCTCGTACACTAGCATCGTGCAGTGCATACAGCTACATACACACACACAGCTTACCTCCGTGTGCGCCCTCGCGCCGGCGCCGTCGCTGCTGTTGTCCGCAGTCTCTGGCAACAGCTGCCGCTTCTAGAAGCTCCCCGGGCCTGGCCTCTCCAAATGCGAGGCTGATCTCGACGTCNTGTGCCTGTGCCTGAGCCCCGAGACTTGCTGCTGTGCTGTGGTGTGGGCGTGTGTGCGGTCCCTCGACGAACAAATAAAAAAACTCGAGAACTTTTGTCATCTCCATTGCTGCTTCGACTCCACCCAAACTGCAACAACACGACACGCCAGTCCGCCCTCATCTTGCGACCCCAAAGTGCTGCATCCCGCAGACATGAGGTGAGGTGAGTAGCTAGTCCACGGAGCTTCCCTGAGCTAGCCAATGCCGGTTGTCGCAGCTCCGAGCTCTTCTTTGCGCCTCCTTGCCCGCCTGCCCGCTCAGTCGCTTTTCCTCCTCACATCCCGCCTCTCCTCCTCGAACGCCGCTACAAATCCTGAACCATCACCTTCTTCTCTCCCCCCACCCCCTCATTCTCCCCAATTCACACGCTGGAGATCCCATTCCATCGCTGGCTGACCGCAATGGGGACAGTACAGATGGCCCACAGGACTGAGACCTCTCAGAAATCCATTCCGGCAATCGATAGACTTCAAGACTCGCCCGGCTCCCGAATCGTCCCCGTTTCCATCTCCGTCTCCGTACCGCCACCTACCATCAGCATGTCTCCACCTAGTCCCGTCGACCATCCGATGGAGGGCACATCGCCAGAGGACAACTCGCCTACCGCCCACGGCCCCGACTCCGACCCCAGCGCCAATGGCAAGCCGGCCGTCGCCCGGTCCGGCAACACATCGCCACAGGAGCACACCGCCGTGACGAGCTCAATTAACATGCCCGCGCCTCCTCCGGCCGCCGCGGCCGCTGTTCATCAGCCCAAAATCGTCCAGACTGCCTTCATCCACAAACTATACAAGTGAGGATCCTGAACCCTCCCCTCCCCCTTTCATCAACTCGCCGGGTGCCCCCGGACCAAGCGACAGCTACTGATGGTGCAAGCAGCATGCTGGAGGATACCAGTATACAGCATCTCATTTCATGGTCATCGTCCGCCGAAAGCTTCGTCATGTCCCCCTCGGCCGACTTTTCGAAGGTATTATCGTAAGCAACCCCTCGACAAACAGCCTCTTGCCTGACGAATTTGCTCACCCTCACCCCCTTAGTCAATATTTTAAGCACACCAACATCTCGTCTTTTGTACGTCAACTCAACATGTACGGGTTTCACAAAGGTACCGACCGCTTCCATTTACATTATCCTNNNACAGACCAAGCACAGGGGTGCTCACACTCTCATCTAGAACGAGACGTATTCCATACCGGCAACCCCGAAACAACTCTCTGGGAGTTCAAGCACGGCAACGGAAACTTCAAGCGTGGTGACCTCGTTGGTCTTCGAGAAATCAAGCGTCGTGCGAGCCGACACGCTCTTGTCAACCGAGAGAACACCTTCCCCAAGACGTCCACCTCTCAACCCGGCACTCCAGTCGAGCCTGTTCAGGTTCCGCCGGATAGCATTGATGCTAGACTGGCCAATCTGGAGCACTCATTATATGATACGGCGGCGAGGCTCCAGAGAAGCGAAGAATCTGCCCATTACATGCATGTTAAGAACCAAGCAGTCATGGAGACACTAAGTCGACTGCTCTACTTTAACCAGGAATTGTCCAAGGGACTGCTATCGCTCGTNCCCCCGGACAATCCTGTTCATCGAGATGGTATGTTACGTATAAAACAATCTCGCCAAAAAAGCCAGATG
>JARWZN010000001.1:4564279-4576486 GCA_030015385.1 Trichoderma sp. BMH-0061
GGTNNNCGTGAACGGTTTAAAGTATTGTCAATCCAGGGCGAAATGGTGAGGCAAGCAGAAATGCTCCGCTCACTCGACGAGCCACACGAACCCGTATATTCTGCCCGGCAACAGTTCTTCGGCACTGTCGACAACGCACCCGTCTCGCCCAGACAGCTACCGCAGGATGACACCAGAAGAGTCACCCTCAACGTCCCGCAGGGTCGTAACCAGCCATCCTACCGCCCGGCCGTTCCCTCTAACCTGTCCATCGGCACGCGACGACCCTACGGATCCATCAGCGGCGGTGCTGGATCTTCACCTCTGCGCAATGCCGCGCCAGCTCCTCCTCCGGGTCCTCACCCCCTTTCCAACGTGGAGACGGTTCCCAACAGCCTGGCTAGACGCCATACCGCCGCCGACATTCGCGCCCACGGATGGCAGCCAAATGCACCTCCTTTCCCGTCAGGAACTGTGCCGCCACCCGTGTGGCCTCAGTCTCCCAACCGACTTGCGCCAGAGGATCAGAGGATACGAGACTCTCTCTCTTCATTCTCTCTGCAAGCTCCACCTACTCATGGCCATCCGCACTCACGGCCGGCGACGCCACCGCATGCCCCCTTTTCTAATGGCGCGAGCGGTAGCTCGGACACTTTTGGTAGCTGGTCGTGGAACTCGGCATCGAATCGTGAGAGTAAAACGATTGGGGCTTTGAAGGAATCGTCAGCACCACCTACCAGGAGAGGGAGCATGGCGCACATTCTCAATCCTAGCGACACTGCTGAACGATCAGACGAAGACGAAGACCCCCGGGGCGACGATGACAGGAAGCGGAAACGAAGACAGTGATACGGTGTCGAAAGCCTCGGGCATGTAACGTTCGGATGGAAAGGAAGGATGGATCATGACCACGGCGCATGAGTTCTGGCGCTGCTTTTACGACCAAGGGGTCGCACTCTGAGGCTGGCGTTTGAAAGAAATATCAATACCTCACACATGTTTTTTTCTTTTCGGTTTTCTTTATTGTTTTTCTTGGTTTATCTTTTTTTTTGATTTATTGTTTTGCAAATCCAGATTGGATACTTAGGCATGGCAACATCACGGCCGATCAGATTCTTTTAGCTACGCTCAAAGGTGACGGCCGTTTCCGAGTTGACACATTCGCATTCACTTTCGATTGTATAATAACAACATCCTTGGACTGGATCTTGACCACCTCCATGGCAAACTACAAACATACCTCGCCTTTCATTTTCATCTTGATTCAAACGTCTCTTTTGGGGACAAGAGTTGGCGTCAATCATTTCTAACCGAGCCTCTTAATACGATCTTGATGGAGTATGACCCGCTGGGAATATCTTTATCCTGCCACGTCTGAGGCTACCTTCCTCATCCGTCGTTGAAACGCCGAACAAAAGTTGCTATATCTTTAAAAACCTTGGGATCTGATTTTGGACTACTGCTTTTTGACTGTCGTAGTAAGAGGAGGAAACTGGCTTTTTTTTTCTTCAGCCTGGTGGAAAGGCATGAAAGTCAGGATGGAAAGGGTCTAGATGGTCTTTGGTCGGGGCGACAGTGTGTGTAGCTCTCGCGTGAAGAGAACAGCAAAGAGAAGGGGGGTTTATTTAAAGGAAGAGAGGGGAAAGATTGCTGTTCTGGCGGTAATATCAAGGAAGAGAAGGAGGAGGGGGTTGAATTGAAAGATGATATTTTTCAGAAGGATGGTGTGGGATAAAGTATATAGGAGAGATCTCTCATGAGTTTTATGTTGTGGTAAAAAGTATTATAGGATGGTATAATATTTTGATATTGGCCGCTTTGTGCTTCTTGATGATGAGGAAAATGGTAGAACTATGATGAGGCATTGCCGAGTTTCTTCTGCTTTTGTTTTTCTTTTTCCCTCTGCCTCTTCTTTTTCTTCTTATTCCGTTTCGCTTCATCGCCGCCGTTGGAATCTGTTATTGTCTCTTCTTCTTGTTGTTGTTGTAGTACCGGAGCAGCATCCTCAGCATCTCCTTTACCATGACCAGTTTCCGCATCTTCAACCTCTTTTTTCCCCAGCTCTTCTCCCACTTTCTCTCTATCCTCCTCAGCGTCTTCTTCCACCTCCCTCCTCGGCCTCTTCCTCTTCCCCAACCCACTCCTCCCCTCCTCCTCATCACTCTCATCCACAACAGCAAACTTCTTCCCATTCCCTCCCCCATTCCTCTGTCCCTTTCCCTTCCCCAACAACCGTCCCCTCAACATCCGATCTTCCCTCGCAGCAGCGTCTCCCGCAGCGGCCTTACGATCGGGAACATAGCCTACACCCTCGTTGGGCCGGGGTCCGGAAAAGAGCTGCTCGATGTCGTCTGCGTTGACTTTATGCCTGCGCGTCTGCGTCGTTTGTGTTGTTTGTGAGGATGAGGAGGAAGAGGGGGGTTGNAGTGTTTTGAGGAGAGATGTCCGGTTGGAGAGGAGGAGCGAGATTTTGTTGGATATGGCGGCGCGGTCGGGGGCGAGGGGGAGGGAGGTGGTTTTGATNGAGGGCGGCGGCATTGTTGGTGAGATTGGGAGATGTTTCGAGATGAATTGTTTGGGTTGTTCGCGGTTATGATTGCATTGTTTGTTGAGTCTTGATTGGGTTGATAAAACAATGGGCGCAAGAAACCTGAGAGGGTGGTTGGTTGGGTTTGTTGAATAGTTGGAGGATATTGAAGAACAAAAGTCGCTGGAAGAAAAAAAAGTTGGAGTAGCGTCACTCTAAGCAATGGAGAGCTTCAGTGGGGTCTTGCGGTTACTCCTTTGGGAAAACAGCTGCGTGCTTCTAGAAGCGTCAATCAATAACTCTTGCGCCTTCACGGTAACAGGTTTTGGATATCGATATAAAAGAAAACTATGGCCAATTGAGCCAATGAAATTATATATATATGATTATTTGTCTAAAATCACAAAAGTACTCGATATGCTTTTTCATACTCTCGTATCCTCTCTGGCCTCTGGAGCCTTCATCGATAAAAAGTTACAGTCTATTTTTGATAAAACCCATTCGCAGCGTAGCAGTCATGAATTGAAGTTCCCCCCGGGCCAGCCTGGGACTCAATATCTCGTCGCCGTCGATTCCGTCAAGGAAAGAATATATGGCAAGTCACTGGCGTCCCCGCTGTCTGCCAGACGGATGACGGATCCTGAGCCATCAGACGACTTGGAGCGCAGGCTGGCGGCTGATGAATGCTGGCTGGAGGTATAAGTGCGTCGCATCTGCGCCAAGCCACTGGTGCTGACGCTGTGTGGTGTCATATTCATGTGTCTTCTGCTGCCGGGCGTACTCGGCGCCGTACGATATGTGTTGGTGCGCCGCCTTGTCCGTCTCTGAACAGAGCGCTGAGTACTCGCTGTGGAGGGTCGTGATATACTTCTTGGAGTAGACGGAATCGTTTCCGCAGGAGCATCGTTGTCGATGTCGCTTTCCGGAGTCATTGTCCTATGCATCCTCTCCCCCTCCTCTTCATCTTCTTCGTACAGGTGATCCAAGACCGTAGGGTCCAAAGGCTGTATCGATCGCAAGATTTCCGCAAAGAGATGCATTAGCTCGCGGAACTCGGCATTGGAGATTGGTTTCGTAGAGAAACGAGCGATTTCATATTTCGATAGGAACTCGGCCACTGTTTCGTCCATGACGGCAACACCCAGACTGGCCAAGTGGCCAAAGTAGTCTCGTAGACTCATGCTGGGTAGTCTCTGCAATAGTTCTGCAGCTTCGGGATCCAGCATCGGAGGGTCGGTTTGAGAGGTCGGGTCCGATGGCGCAAGTCGAAGCGCTTGCGCCTCTATGAGATTCGGAACTTCAGCAACGACGCTGCTGTACTGCAGGTTGGCAAGATCCGGCGAGTTGGGAGACGCCCAGCCGCCATGTTCGATGACGCCCCAGACAGGACGATGCGGCGGCATGGGAATTGGCTCGTCTCTTTCCAGTGCTTCCTCGTTCCACGCCATCAATTTTGCTCGTGTGCGCGCTTCGTCCTCCAAGTCGTCTTCATCCTGATCATCACCCATCATCTCCTCGTCAACCCTTGGTCGCGCAGCATACGCAATGGCCGAGCTCTTACTCAGCCCAGCCCCAATCAACTTATAAACCGCCTCCTTGACGTCGCCCTTGTCGATAGGCACCCATGATTTGGGGATCGACGCCAGCACCGTCCGATTGACGTACAGCCGCACAACGTAGACAAAGCCGACGATGAAGACTGTGACGACATAGCCCGACGCGATGATCCAGATGTTATACCACTGCCTGTTGACCACGGATCGCTGGATGGCGTCGCTCGGAGTAATGAGAAGCAGGCCGCAAAGAACCACGTAGAGAAACAGGTAAAGGGACCTGTAGAGGATTCGCAAGAAAAGGCTGTGATGCGCCATGGCGACAACGCGCCCGGGTGCTGGTCTCAACTGATTCGTCGCCGCCCTTCTGATTCGGATGAGAATAATCGCGGTCGCATGGCTATAGCTGATGGGGAATCATCCGAGACGCTGCCGTAAGTGCTGTTGAGAGGAGGCAAAAAGGCGATATTGTCACGTCATGGGGAAGAGGAGAGAGTTTGTCAGGAGGAACAAGCAGTCAGGAGGACGAAATTGCGAGTGCAGCTGTACCTGCCCAGCTTGGCCCCAGCAAGTAATTTACAGGCGCCTCGCTAGGGAGCTTGGATGGAGCAGGGATTGATGCAAAACTATTGAAGGTACTGCGTCGTAGGGGCGCAATGGCCGATGATGTACATGTACTAGGCGACCAGGCATTTAGCGCGTATAATGCAAGGTACGCGGGACCTGCTCCGCTAATCGTGGATACCTTCGCCCAGCTTTGCTGGGTTCACAACGCGTGACTTTGTGTGGCTGAGACCTTGCGTCGGTCCCTGCAGAAGAGTATTGTGCAGCTGTACAAAGGTTGACATTATTTGATATTACACTGCTGCTTTGTTTTGTTTCGTTTTGTTTCGATTGTTTGTTTTCTCCCTTATTTCTTTGCTCCTTTGTTTCTTTACGGGCCAACATGTAGTTTAGGTAGTTTGGTATTGTTGATTATAGTGAACCCTCAAACTCCGGTATCGTCTCATGCGATATGCGACATTCATAACCCCAAGGGAATTCCCAGTTCCAGTTCTTATAAGTACATTTTGCTCATCCAGCTCGTCTTCGTCTCACAAAGCCCTGCTTTCGCTATCGAACCTGCTCCATCTCCGGCTCCTTGAACTCTACCCGTTTGAACTCTACCCGCTTGAACTCTGCTCGTGCGGGTTTCCTCTCTGCCCGATCTCCATTTGTCCTTGTCTCAATGGAAGCTCTCTTTTTGGGCTCGGGTGTCACTTCTCTCCGCTTGGGCGGTTGCTCTACTGGTTTTCCAATGGCTTCCTTTGCGATCCGCAAATCGGTAGGCGTAAGCCTCAGATCAGTGCTGTAGGGCTCGAATTTGGAAATGACCTGCTCCAAGCCAGTCTTCAACGCCTCCACCACCTCGTCCACCTCGGGACACTCCTTCAATCCCCTTACGTCAGTCCAATGCAGAGGAAACTGTGCCTTCAACCCCTCCACTTTCTTGATGATTGATGCGAGGGTCCGGATTATGCTGGGGACATCTCTGTGAACGTTACCATACGAGTCCTCTGCCAAGCTATGTACCGCCAATTGGCAGAGTGCAGTGGCTGCGTTCGCGTGCAAGGTTGGCTCGGCAAATGAACCGCCCAGGACTGCGGCGGCAAACTGCGTTCGGAAGCTCTGTCGGATTATATCGCCAATCCATCCAATTGATATCAGGCGAATAGCCACCTGTCTGGCTTGGTCCATTAAATGATCGGGAGAGACTGCTTCTTGCTGTTCTTTGCTTAACACTCTGTCTTTGGCACTCTGCCAGGTTTTGCGGGCGATAGGGCTAAGCTCTGAAGCGGGTGTTGAGCCAGGGTTCCGTGCAAGTTTGTCCAGAGCTTTTTCAACCCCAGTCCGAAGGGTTGCCTGTCTGGATTGGCTGGCGAAAATAGTATCTTCCTTCAACGGAGCTGACAAGCGTTGCTTTTCTTCAATATGTGCGGCTTCAGGAGCTACGTGTGCTGCTGGTTGTCCATAAGCATCAACATTTGACTCGATGCTTTTTAGAGTCTCCATGCAGATTGTGTATATCTGAGACCACATGGGGCCACCTTGGCGGTCAATATCGTTGAAAATACTTTGCCTCCGGGGCCCATAGTTTTGAGCTGTGAGGGCCAATTCCCACATGGCAAAGGACTGATGATTCCATTTGTCAGCATTCAAAACATTATACATGATATTAACCCGATTTCGTATCCTTACCTTGATGGAGAGCTTCTTGCTCTTAAGACCATTAAGAAGACTGCCATTGGGGTCCTTGGAATCAGATGTCAAGGGATTGTCGTTCTTCAGAGGCTTCTTAACCATGAAAATTGAGAAAGCCCTGTTACCGGCCGCCCACAAAAATCCAACACCAACTCCTGCCAAAACACAACGAGCCAAGAGGTAGATATCCGAGGGCCAGGACGATGGAAGCATGTTAGTTCTGGGCAGGTTGT
The DNA here is from genome assembly GCA_030015385.1 of Trichoderma sp. BMH-0061. Lineage (NCBI taxonomy): Eukaryota > Fungi > Ascomycota > Sordariomycetes > Hypocreales > Hypocreaceae > Trichoderma > Trichoderma sp. BMH-0061. Next base: position 4,570,813 of record JARWZN010000001.1, read on the forward strand.
AGAACGGACGGAGGAATGTCAACGTCCACGACCAGGCAAACGATCTCAGGAAGAAATAGTAAAGGATGAGTGTCGCAGGTATAGTCATGAGTGCCAGCTTGAAGCATTCGGCTAGGGCCATAGGCAGCTCCTCCAGAACAGCTTGAAGGGATCCTGGTATTATACCCGTGTTCTTTTGCTCCGCCGCAGGCTTCCTTTCCAGCGCGCCGAGATCCAGACGGTCGGTATCATGTCTGTAATGCTCAACAGTCTGAATGAGCGCGAACGTGATCATGTAGCAGGCCAAGAAGACAGGTCGCTCGTTTAGCCTGGCGCGGTCGCCACTAAAGTAGTTGATCCAATGAAGGTTTGAATCCTCATCTGTCGTTCCTAGATAGATGGCGCAGTAGAGCAGACTCGAAGTACCGTACCAAAAGGCTGTCTCGTAGGTTCGGGGGCTGAGAAGTGCAGATGCAAGGCTATGCAGGCCTGAGCTTGTCGTCTTGATGCCCACGTGGTAGAATGCGATTCGGAGAACGAGAATGGTGAGACCGCACGCGAACAGTAGCAGCGTTCGAAAGCCTGCCGGGCCGAGAGGGAACCAGGACCAAAAGTCTGTAGCATTCAATTCCGCCCTTGGNNNGAGAGAGGCAGTCATAAGGCAGGGAGGAGGAATTGGCTTCTCACAGGAGTCCCAGCTGCTCAGCAGGATCGATTGAAGGTAGGACACGGCCAACAACAGACTAGCTGTTGAGGAGAATCGTCGATGCAACGCAGGCTGCAGAGTGTCCTTATAGGGGGCTCGCCGCGTTTGTGTGCCCGCCATGGTCGCGGCGCATTCCCTCGAAGAAATGGAACGTCGGGTCGAGAAAGGACGCTGGACGAGATGGGATATCAATGCGTGGGTGGACGAGATGTAATGAACGGAGTAAATAAAAGAAAAATCACCGGCTAAGCAACCATGAAGCTGTGCAGAGCTGCGCTAGACGCGCCAAGTCTGGCTCTATCTGCACGCGTCACGTGGCGATAAGCAAAGGTGGAATGGGTGGCGTCGCCTCTGATTGGCGCGCCATCGCCCAAGTGACTTGCATGCATGTCGTAACTCGGCCGTCGCAACAGGTTACGTAGAGCCCCATCGTCCCAGCGGGTTTCATTCATCTTCCGTTTTGCATCCCGAACGACTCGTCTTTGGCCATCTTTGTTGCTCGCAAGCGCTAGAATCGCATCGCATTTCGTCGGTTTCTATCCTTCTGCGGCGCTTATACACTATATACCAGCAATACGGACCATATTCCCCTATTCGCGTTTCCCGTTCCGTTTCTACTCCGCCCTGTGAACTGCCGCGACCATGGCATACGACCAACTCAACAGCCTCGAGGCCGGCCAGGGCGGCGCCGGCTACACTGACGACCCTGCGTTCCAAGACCTTCAGTACGAGCTGAAAAACAAACTGCAGTCCCTGCTAAGCAATAACCGCAAGCTTGCCAACGATGTCAACGTCTTGGGGACTAAGAAAGATACCCCTCGCTTGCGGGAGCGGGTTCACAACACCATGGAGAAGTCTCGGGAGATTTGCAAGGACATTGGCGATGGCGTGAAGAAGCTGCAGACATGGGAGGACCTTACCGTACGTCTGCGCTTGCAATTTGCCATGCAAAATGATGATGAGCTGACTCGTATTGCTAAACAACAAAAGTACGAACAGACAAAGGTCTCGAGCGATTTTCAGACAGCCCTCCAAGAGTTCCAGGGTCTGCAAAGGAAGGCTCTGGAAAAAGAGCGCGCATCCATTACAGCAGCCCGAGAGGCGCAGGCATCAGAAATATCTGGCGCCGGGGGAGAGGAACAGCTACAACTGCAACAGCAGCAGCAACTATCGCAACTGGCCCCGCAGGATGAGGTGGATTTCCAGGAAGCCTTGATCATCGAACGAGAAGAGGAAATCCGAAACATCGAGCAGGGCGTTGGCGACTTGAATGTGCTATTCAAGCAAGTGGCACAGATTGTTACCGAGCAGGGCCAGCAGCTCATTACCATTTCTGATACCGTTGAGAACATCCACGAAAGCACCCGCGGCGCTGACGTAGAGACTCGTCAAGCCGCTCGATACCAAAAGGCGGCGCGCAACAAGGGCTGCTGCTTGCTTCTTATCATGGCCGTCATTTTGACCATTGTTCTTCTGGCCATCTTTATTGGCTGAATGCGAGTTGCGCGAGACGATACACCGGGCTAATTAGTGATTTTTGTTTCTACACGGAGTTTTTTCTTTCTTCCTTTTCCTTGTTCTTTTCTTTTGTCCAGGCGTGTTTTATGGCTGGTTTATACAATGTCCTGGCCTCGTTTTTTCGAAGATGTATATAGGTAGGATTCGGATCACTTTGGGCAATATTGGAATTTTACCTTGAGCGCGTTGAAATCAAAATTTTATTATCTATTCGGACCTGGCTGTTCCTTGGAATCTACCACTCCTCGTAGATATGGTAGTACTGCCGCCGGCTTCGGAGTAGATTTTAAAGATGCCGGTGGTTTTTGTGGAAATAGTCTCCCTAGGATGGCTTCGTTGACATCGTTGAGGGCAAACGTCGATGCCCAGTACAAGAAGATTGCGCTGGGTAGGTCGGCAAAGAGGATGGGGAAGAGGGGGACTAAAAGAAGTGTTCGGCCTACCGCTGTCCGAATCCTGGTGGCAGGTGTTTGTGGCATCTGAGGCGGACTGACACTTAGCAAGGCCCGGAGCTGGTCCTTTGACAGCCTCCCCCATGACGTTCGAGCAAGCAGTGCGGAGCAGATGATGGGAAGCGCATAATAAGGGTCCATGGCGGTCAGATCTGTAAACCAGAGACAGCCGCCGTCCACCAGGGATTCATCAAGATAGCGGCGAGACATCTCTACGGCTGATGAAACAGCCTGGATATCTACCAGTCCGAATGAATGACTGAGCCATCCTGTGGGGGCACCGCAAAGGCGTCTCAGAGCTTCTGAGACGACAATAAAGGGTGCCATGCTCAGGAAAGGGGCAAATGACTTCCATCTCTGGACACCCCAGCTTTTATATATCCGTGCACGAGACCGCTCTGTCAAGCCAGCCACCCGCAACCGCCAAAGTCGGGCTGCATCTTCACCTTGGCCCTGAGGCACAGTCGCCGCATGTCGGGAGCTCCAGGCTGTGACAAGAGGCGTCAATTTGTTTCTGGTGACCACGAGGCGTCTGGTGTAGTACTGAATTGGGAGTCGAAATGAAAAGTTGACGCCGACAGCTACGAGGGGAATAGAGATGAACCAGGGCAGCCCGGCATGGTGGATGAAGGTGATGCTGTCAGCTGTCCACAGGACGGCATCTCCTACGGCGCTCAGGTGAAAGCTGCGATGTCCTGGGATTGAACTGGTTTTGTTTCGGATTGCAGGAAAGGGTGTTTGAATTGAATGTGAAGATAAAGGCGAAGGTGAAGGCCTGCTACCACGAGCCGCGAGGCCCTTGACTGATTTGCTGAAGAAAGCCATGGCCAGTCATAGCTTGAAGCCGATGGGGGTGAGAATGTGACCCGAATTGCCCAGAATCAGGTCAGTTCAAGGCTGTGCATAATACCATTGATTGATTAATAAGTCTCAAACCAGCACATGGACAATTGTAATATAAGATAATAAAGAGTCGTCATGAGAACAAAGACCGAAGCGTGATAAAGTCCCGTGAGTGGGTCTCGAAGAAATCCATTCAGCGCTCAAGCCACAGTTGCCTGAAGCTGGCGCCACAGGTTGCTCGACAGTGGCTTCATAGTGGTCCCAAACTGGAGCCAGTGCCTGGGACAAGCTGTCAATAATGCAGGCCTACCTACTAGGTAGCAAGTCATACAGGCAGATTCCCCCACATGCTTGCTTCCCTTCTGCACCTCTCACTCTCACTCCCATTTCTCTCTTCCATTGTCTCTGTCTCTGGCAATGCCACCTGCTGTCGCGTTAAGGCGTGTGGCATTGCGGTCATTTAAATAACCAGAAATCAGCAGCTCGACCGGAAAACCCCCAAACCAGGCATCGCCAATATCAAAGCGAGAACGAGTTTCCCGGCCTGCCCATGGCGGACAAGTGCTCGGCAGAGGCGGCGACATGCAGCCAGCCGTCTTCTGCTCTTGGGCTGAATTCCTCCTCAATGGCCATCTTTGTGACTTTTGTGGCAACCTCACCGTTGATTCTGCTCTTCGTTCTTCCCCTCATCGCCTCTGGCATCGGATGGATATTGCGAGTCAAGACGGATGGCACGCGGAAGCACCTGGTCAGCTTGATGGACGAAGAACACAAGAAATACTTTCAACAACGCCCAGAGTCAGGCAGTACAACGAATGATTCACTGGATGCAAACGGCAACCTCACGGCCTCCAAAGACTGGGACGGAGTAGTTGGCTTCTTCCACCCCTTCTGGTATGATTCTCTCCAAGTGGCCGCGGCCCCTCCCTTGCTGCCGTCCCTCCGANNNCTCCCCGATTGCATTTCATTAACACCGCGTAGCAATGCTGGAGGTGGCGGAGAGCGAGTTCTGTGGGCTGCCATTCGTGCGACACAAGATCGATGGCCGAGAGCCAAGTGCTTTGTGTATACCGGAGATCGCACCCTAACCAAAGGTGCGGTTCTAAACCGAATCAAGGTGAGAATCNNNATCAAGATCAGACACGGAGAGCCAGTCGTATTAAACCGAGATATAACCCGATTCAACATCGAACTCCACGCTCCGACTGTCCAATTTCTCGACCTCTCCAAGACACGCTGGGTTCTTGCGTCAAGGTGGCCAGTCTTTACGCTCCTGGGACAGTCTTTGGGTTCGATAGTACTCGCCTGGGACGCCTTCTCCCTGCTGGTACCCGATGTTTTTATTGATACCATGGGTTACGCATTTGCGCTCAGTCTCTCGAAGCTCTTATTCCGGAGTGTGCCCACAGGTGCCTATGTGCACTATCCGACAATCTCTACCGACATGCTAGAATCTCTAGATCCAACATCTGCTGTGGGTTCCCAGGGAGTCAATGCTGGCCGGGGCACCGGAGCAAAGGGGGCCGTGAAGAAGGCATACTGGCATTTGTTTGCTCTTCTCTACTCGATTGTTGGATCCTCCATCGACGTCGTCATGACGAATTCCACATGGACCCAGGGTCATGTAAAGAGCTTGTGGGGCCCATACCGTCGGGGAAAGGACCGAGAGAACCCAATTGCTGTTGTATATCCCCCGGTGGCCGTCAGCGAGTTTGAGAAGGAGGTCGACGTTTCCGCAGAGAGCGAAAAGAAAAGAGAGCCGATTCTCATCTACATTGCGCAGTTTCGCCCTGAAAAGAACCACCCGCTTGTTCTCCAGTCTTTTGCTGATTTTGTCAAGACGAAGACGGAAGCTACAGAAAAAGCAAAACTGGTTCTGATTGGAAGCGTTCGAGACGACTCGGATTCCAAAAGGGTCTATAAGCTGCGGCTAATGGCGAATGAGCTCGGTATCAAGGATCGTGTCCTGTTTCATATCAATGCTTCCTGGGCAGAGATTCTTGACTGGTCGAGGAAAGCTTCTGTGGGCGTCAATGGAATGTGGAACGAGCACTTTGGAATCGGCGTCGTGGAGTACCAGGCCGCCGGGTTGATTTCCGTGGTCCACGATAGTGGTGGCCCCAAGCTGGACATTGTCACTGAAGTTGATGGCCAGCCAACGGGTAAGTCTAGAGAA